>JAVXUP010001927.1:0-176426 GCA_033070095.1 Escallonia herrerae | reverse complement strand
AAACTCAAGTTGTTCAAGATGAAGTCCTTATCGACCACCTTGATGCCGCTTGACCAACCACACTTTTTCGTTAACCAGAGTAACAGCGCAAGTAAGATTATTACTATTTTCTTGATTTGATTGACACTAGTTTCTTTTTTGAATTACTTCTTAAAAACTTTACAACCTAAGAAATTAATTTTACGATAGTGATTAACGTTAAATTTAAAATTTATACATTATTGTGTATTTAAGCAAGTAATTTTTTTCCTTCGTAAATTAATTAATTCAAAATTATATGTACTTAAATCACCGGTTGAACGTCTGCTACCAACGTTAAAAAATGTTTAAAATTAAAATGTGATTTATGATTGTAAACACTTTTTAAGTCCTTGAGAGTGATTTAAACACTTTGATTTTTTGTGAAACATCAAATAAATCGGTTTTAAACTTTTTAAAACAGATATCAAACACTTGTATAAGTATATTTATCTTGGTGTGAGTCAACGACGTGGCACAAGCGCACATCGGCACAGGAAAAACGTACGCAACAGAGTAAATAAAACGTAAACGCTCATCAGTTTCGGCTCCCAGGTGATCATTTCATCAACCAACTCTGGTATTCTTCTCGCCGCCACGTGTCCCTTCCCACAAAATTTAGGAACGCGTTTGGTTCGGTTCTTGGAGAAAATTCGTAATTTCGGAGCTAAAAGCCTGAGGATCGTGCAAATCCAGTTCAACTGAATATACAAGTCTTGTTGTACACACAACCCTCCAGAAAATCCGTTACTTTACTTGTCTCTGTCGATTTCGTATGCCGTAGACTCGAAGGTATCAATCACAGAGATACCTGTAACAGCCGAGTTCTCCAGGTTCTTTTTTCTTCGATCAAATTCGCGTGGAATGTTTCTTAAAGTTTGGGTTTCCAGGGTTTTGTTGCTTCAGCTATTTCTCATGTTCAGGTTAATTTTGATCATGGTTTTTCTGCTTCATATTAATTTAGAGAAGTTAGGTTTAGGAAATTTGAGATAATTTGATTGTTGGTTTTAATGTTTCGGGGCCCAAATTTATCGAGATTATTGTAAAACCCTTATGCAAGATGAGAACTTTACAAGTTTTTATCCCTCAGGGTTTTGTGCTTAGGCTAGGTTTACTAAGTGAATACCATCAGAAAATAAGTAAATAAAGAAAGAAACTCGATCTCCAATGTTCACAGAAATTGTAAATTTACAATCTTTTCTTTGCCTTGCAGTCTGTGGAGTCAAGTTGAAGAGTTTTAGGGGTAACAGTCTTTTGAAGATGTAATTGTATGTGTTCGTCTCTTCGTTGCTACGCAGATTTAGGGATAGGAAGGTCATGGCAACTGCAACGATGGCGACCGCAGCAGGTGCCGCTGCCCTTTTATACTATACATTAAACAAGAAATTGCAAACTTCCCCGACAGCAGTAGATGATGACGAAAATGATGGCCTTGTGCACGCTCATGGCCCTTTGGGAATCGATAGGGTTTCCCACAGACTTATTCAGGCACCAGCAACATGGTTGGAGACGATTTCAACATTGTCCGAGACTCTTAGGTTTACTTACTCCGAGACGCTGGGTAAGTGGCCTATTGGAGATTTGGCTTTTGGCATAAACTTTCTCTTAAAGAGACAGGTAAGCACAATGTATGCAGTTGCAAGCATATAAACGTCTCTTTTGATGACATGATTTGGGGAATGTCTTGCTTTTGATAATATAGTAGTGCTATACTATAGAAACCACATTTCCTCTAAGCATATTACAAGTGGATGATATTAGGTGTCTAAGCTGTTAGGTACATGACATATTGACATTGCTGCATCAAATGTCTAAGTATGTAATGTAAGCATTGATGTTTATTCCTGATAAAAATGACTTGTTTTCTCGGTTGTGGCTGCATTCTGAGTTGTAATATGCTACTTGTATAATCTTCTAGCTAAGGTGCTGCTCTCACTTCCTAATCCCTGTTGCTCCAAGTTCCATGTGTTTCTGTTGTGTGTGACAATTTAATTTATCACAACCTTAAAAGAGAGAAAAGAACCAACTTAAGTGGATTGTTGTTACAGTTGTGACTGGTTAGAGTTGTGATTCACTGATTATTTGTAACTCAGTAAATATTATACAGTGGTCTTGAATCTCATCTGCATCATGTTGTTCTATAATAGAATAAAGCTGCATGCATGTGTACCTTCATAATATTGAGGTTCATACTATATGATTTACTTGGTTATTATGCCTCCATCTCCTCAATCTCTATCCTAGATTGGTCTAGAGGACCTTCTCCATCTTTTGCAAGAGCTTTAAGTTATGGCTGGCGAACTCTTAGCTTCTTTATGTGGAACACCTTGTTATATGTCAATTGGTCAATTCATGGGCACTCGCTGTCGAGTTTCCCTAAACTCAAGGAGGACAGCTGTAAGCACTCCTTTTGTCATGTGCCCTTCTTTTTTTTTTCCTTATCTTCTTTTGCGTGAGGGAATGGATGTGGAGGGGAGATGAAAGAGGCTTAATAAGGCGAAGAGGGAAATGCCCCATCTTTCTCCAAAGAGGATAAATGCTTTCAAACCAATGAAACTGAGACGTTTTAGTATATCGATAGATGTATTCTCCACTGATACGCTCTCTCTCTCCCCCTCTCTTCCCCCTCTCTCCCCCAGTCTCCCCCCACCTTCCTTCTATTTAGACCTACATTAGGTCCTTTGAAGAATGCTTTTCAGTATTGTAAATGCGATTTTGTCATATCCTTGCTTAGTGCAGGATCATACAGTTATTCATATGCTTACTAAGGAAGAAGGCAATTACAAATTTGAGCAGCAGTCTCTTTTAGGAGCAAAATAATTTTAATCAAATTACTTGAACTTAACATAATATTAATTTCCTCTGGTTGTTATGTGGGTTGGATTTTTATTATGTATGCCGTCGTGATTATGGCTTACTGTGAGATTTTGTAAGGCCAAGCTTTTTAACAGAGACATTTACTTGCAGGGGAATTTACATGTTGGGAACATATTTGGTGGAAACGATAGTTTACAGCTTGAAGGATCTGAGATAATTTCTGAGCTTAGATATCTCTTAAACTTGTTGACACTTTGCTGGCATTTTTCAAAGAAGCCATACCCGTTATTCTTAGAGGAGACTGGCTATTCCCAAGAAAATGTTCTTCTTCATGAACCCAAAGCCGGAGTAAGCCACTTTTGAACACTTATGCTTCTTTCCTTTTTCATTCACTCATGACCCCAACTCTAAAGCATTTTGGAGTCAAGTGCCCTGTGGCAACTACTTGATACATGGAAATTGATCGTAAATATTAGTGATGCTCTCATGTGAAATTGTGTTGCTGGGGAAGTTGGAATGGTAAGAGTTGTTCGGCGGTGTTGATTTTGGTGCTGCTTTCCTATGACGTCTTGTTGGTGCAGAACTTGGATGGCAAGTTGGTACCCGAGGTTCAATACATGTATGTGTATCACCGGGGATTTGGGGTTTTTCGGTTGGTGTTTTTTTTGGGGAGCGGGGGTTGGGGGTGGGGGGAGGAAGGGGGAATTATTAATACGTGGAACTGCTAGTTAAGATTGGTGCTGCTCTGGGTAAGTTTACTGGTGCAGCTTCAGGATGGTAAGTTGGTATATTGCGAGTGTATTATATTACGGGCTTACCGAGTCTGTATGCCAGAGCCAGTACCGGTGGCATGTGGCATGCTAAATTATGCCTATATATGAAGCTATGCATTGATTAGTAGCAAACTTTTCCGCATATTTAACTAGTGTATCTTCCTTCCTCTGAACTAATTGATTCTCAATATGTGCAGATTTTGAAGCCAGCTTTTACAATATTAATTGACCACAAATCAAAGTCTTTTCTCTTACTCATTCGCGGAACTCATAGTATTAAGGATACTCTGACAGCCGCTACTGGAGCAGTGGTACCATTTCATCACAGTGTTGTGCATGAGGGAGGAGTTAGTAATCTAGTTCTGGGATATGCACACTGTGGAATGGTTGCAGCTGCTCGCTGGATTGCAAAACTTGCGACTCCTTGTCTTATGAACGCTCTCAGTGAACATCCTGAATATAAGCTTAAGGTATTAACATTCTGGGCTTCATTTGAGGCTTACGATCATTGTTTCTAAAAAAGTAACTAATAAGCAGTATCCTCGCAGAACATGTCATCTGAGAAGTCCTCTTATATAGCTCCCATTCCATATTTTGTGCTGGGTTTTCTTGTTTTGTTATCTGCTATTATTTAATAAGTTTTGATTTGGCTTATATAGTAGTGATATCACCTTTTCTGACTGGAAAAAGAAGTGACGTGTCTTTGTTGCTTATAGATTGTTGGGCACTCTTTGGGTGGAGGCACTGCGGCACTTTTGACATATATATTGCGGGAGAAGAAGGAACTGTCAACAACTACCTGTGTAACATTTGCTCCAGGTTTTCTATGATATTAGTTTTATGTTTTCTGCGCTTGTCCTATTATTAGCCATAGAGTTGTTAGGCCTTTCAGAACTCCTGACTTGATTGCAATGAGCGCCCTTATTTTTATGTGTTTTTCTAGCTTTGTATAATTGTTCACTGCAAATCTTTTGCAGCTGCTTGTATGACATGGGAGTTGGCGGAATCAGGCAGTGATTTTATTACTTCTGTTATAAATGGAGCTGATTTGGTGCCTACTTTCTCAGCTGCTTCAGTGGATGACTTGCGTGCTGAGGTTCTAATCCTGGAACTTTGCTAAAAAATATAGGTTTTGGCTGCCTTACACTCAACTGTAAAATCTGTTTTCTTGTACTGTTGGATAAAATGATGTTCGTGCAAAATATGCTGATTTTGGTGGTAAGAGATGGTTTTGTATTTTCCTTTTTTTTTCCCCGGCCTGTGTGGGTTGATGGTTGGGTGGGGGTGGACCATTTCGACTATCCAAATTTATCTTTTCACCTGTTTTAGAACTATATATACTGGTATCACCATCCAACGATCATTGCAATTTTTTTTTTTTGTATTGACGGTCAGGCACATAATGAGATTTTGTCTATTTTAGGAATGTAATTAATTTATGAAAATGAAGGCAGTAATACCTTACTTTCTCCTTCAATTCGATTGATGATGAAGCAGGGTTATATAGCACATGTCAAGTAGAAAGAACAAACTATAGCAATGCTGATACTTTGAGCAACCCATTGCGTTTTGGTTGAACTTTGGTTCTTGCTCCTTACGAAAATTGTTGGTACAAGTCGTTTATAAGGTTGATTACGACCCTTCCAGTCCTTTGTTTACTCACACGATCGACATCCTCCACTCTGCCTGGAATGGACAAGTATTTCGTGCTGCCGGCTGAACTAATTTTCCTGCACCTTTTCTAGAGTAGTTATTATATTATATATATATGTGCTTTGTGGGTACATTTATAGTAGTAGCTTATTTTTCTCCTGCAGGTGACTGCATCTGCTTGGCTGAATGATCTAAGGTATCAGATTGAGCATACCAGGATTCTTAGTACTGTCTACCGGTCTGCATCAGCTCTGGGTTCACGGCTTCCGTCAATTGCCAGTGCTCGGGCAAAAGTGGCTGGTGCTGGTGCAATCTTGCGCCCAGTTTCCAGTGGTACACAGGTCTGATTTCCATAAAACATCTTCAACCTCTACCACGAAGCTAGTCATGCAAATACCTCTAATATTACTGTAGTAAACCATGGCATTTTCCTTATTTTTTCTATGTTGCTGTTTTACAGAGCTTATCGTGTTTTAAGCTTTGTGATCCCCATCTAGTTGATAAAGAAATAACCATGTGTCAATGCTTTCGTAATAACATTCTTGCTGACTCTGTTTCAGACATGCAAAACTTTTATTTCATTGTAGTGTTATCCTGATGGAGATGACTTCAGGTAATGACTTTCTGTCTACTCTGGTGGTAATTCTGATAACATAGGTTGTGATGAAGAGAGCCCAAAGCATGGCTCAGGCAGCATGGTCACGGCCAAGCCTCCGCTTATCATCATGGGCGTGCATGGGTCCTCGTCAGCGAGCCACAGCCACTCGTGCAAACTCTGACGAAGCATACTCCCCAGAATCTTCAGCTACTAGAACAGAAACTGTGGTACCTCTTCTGACATCCCCTAAGAAGACCATAACAGGAATCGAAGCTATGGAACTTCCCGTTTCTGCATCAGAGGCAATGGTATGGACATCAGAGATTGAGTGTTCTTATTCGGAGGAATTGGGTCTGCCAGGTGAAGGTAATGCCGATCTTCATGATGGTGACAACCTTGTAGGTCATAATACACGTGAGGACCGCATGACTGAAGTTGAGCTGTGGCAACAACTTGAACACGAGCTGTATGAACATAGAGAAGGTGATGAAGCTGATATCGAGAAGGAAATAAGAGAAGAAGAAGAAGCTGCCATTGCTGAGGTGCGTGAGAGCCAGTCAGAGAGCTCTGTGCCTGAAACAAAGGAGGTGCACAGGTTTTTCCCTCCAGGAAAGGTTATGCATATTGTTACGCTTCTCCCTGACGAGGTTGAGGGTGAAAGTGATGACTGTACCTGCAGTGAGGTGGATAATAACCAGCCAGCAGAGCCTAAGGTTGGGATCTTTCTCACCCCTCGATCCCTATATAGTAAATTGAGGCTGTCTCAAACCATGATTGCTGATCACTTCATGCCAGTATATAGAAGACAGATTGAAAAGCTGATTAGAGAACATGAGAAGGAAGGAACTTCCGAAAGCCATGAATGTCTAGAAAAGACCGAGGTACTATTATAGGGGATGAGTGGTTGAACTATATAACAAAAAAGCACAACCATACTGAAGGTCAATCCTGATTCTGACTTCATTAGGCTTTCTGATCAACGTGGGGAGAGTGCTGTGCCATGCTATATAACCTCCTCTGCAAACCGCAGTTGTGGGGGCACGTACTAGGGAAAAATCCGAGGTCGGATGCACTGGAGATATACTCTGGAACTGTGGCAATGATGCCATTAAATGGAGAATTTTGGTCGGTAACCTTTTTTTTATTTATTTAAAACTCAAATAACTACAGAAAGTTCCAACTTTTGTACATGCACATATAGGTTGAGATTTCGATTCTTTCTGATTTTCAGTAGACGACAGTTGATATGTTTGGAACGATTTTTCACAAGTTCCGTTAAATTTATTCTAGAAAGTTGTCCATCGCTGCCTTGGTTGAACACTTTATTGTTAGTTGTATTGAGATTTTTGACATTGAAGCCCGAAAAAGACGATGAAAGGAATGGGAGGAATTGCTTGCATTCAGTACTTAGAAATGAAAAACCATAGGATCAGGTGGTCCTCTTATCTCGCAAGTTGCTAGTCTTGATATTCCAAAATCAGGGCCCGGCCAAGTTATGAACTCGCTTTCCCTTCTTTGTCGAGAAAATGGTGATCACTTTCTGAGAAGCTGCCGGCAAATGCCGTCACTGAAGGAAATTGGCTTCGGCAACCCATGTCCTCTCTTGCTGAACGGTATCCTGAATTTTAACTCTTGTACTAAAGTCAGTACAGCATATTGCAGGTATTGGAAGGGTCAGACAACGTTGAGGTTGCATTTCAATCAGCCTTGAACACCGTTTTACACTGGGATTCGGCTGTTGCAGCATTAGTAGGAATTGCAAGTACTTGCTTGCATTTGATGACGTCCGCTGCTGGATGGAGTCCAGGACAGGGAGGCGGCTTCTGACGACCATAGCGAGGCTGACAACAAAATGTCCAGGGCCATGGCTCTTCTCTAGCACGAGTTCGAGAACATTCTGAGCGGCAACACCGCGCCAAGGTGGTCTACTTGTTCAAGTTTACTAATCGACAGTTCTAGTTATGAATTACATGGCGAGGATTATATGGACTATGATTTGCCGTTGCCGGAGACGGTTTCTGATCTTCGAAGCATAGCGGTGATGATGAACTCTGGGCTTTACCTTGGGGAGTGCATTAAGGTGTATTCGAGTTCACATATGGCTCTGGTGAACCTCCATTTTCATGGACTTAGGGGAGGAGAGATTTAGCATTGGTGATATCTAGAGGATGGAATGGCAATTGTTGGATGCTAAGATCAAAGAATGGATAAGGGCGGTTAAAGTTTGCGTACAAATTATTATTACCAGTGAATGACATCTGTGTATCGATAGCATAACAAGAATCCTAACAGGAAGAGAAAAAAAAAAAAAGAAGTCATTTCACTTTGTCAAGAGGGTTTCGTTGCATAAAAGAGAGTTGTCTTCTTAAAAAGGATTCCGATGGCAAGGTAAACAAATCGTGGCCATGATACTGAGGTCAACCTTCTTGTAGATGACTCTGCATGGTGGGTGGATCGACTCTGGTGCCACAAACTACGACGCATGTTAATCCTATGGTCAAAATAGTGTAGATATTAGTTGAGCTTTTCTTTTTGACAATTAAGCCCCCAAGAGACAATTACTATCTACATATGGTCTCTATACTATGTGTCACAACATAGTTTTAGTATTTCATTTCTATCTATAGGAGAATATAAAATTACATGTTTACGACAGTTGTCAATTTATTTGTCTTAACAATTGAGATTAACAATTATTTCAATAAACGCATCGTGTTTTAATCTATAAATTGAAATGTCAACCGTTCTAGACCCTGACCGAAATCCGAATTTTCTTATAGCAATCGGCTATCAAGCTTGAATTATGTTTGAGTTTGAGATAATAAAAATGTTATGCGAATTACATAGCCGCACAACTCATCACGTGTACTTTGTTGCCACCGGTGAAAATAAGGAGATGCTTGTCATTTAGATATTCACTACTAAAAAACGGAAACTTAAAGGATGCAGGCAGGAGGTCCTCTGATTAGCAACTCTAGATATTTTCAAAATCAGGGCCCGCCACCAAGCTATGAACTTGCTTTCCCTTTTTTTGTCCAGAAAATGGTCATCACTTTCTGAGCAACTGATAGCAAACGCGTCACCGGAAGGAAAATAGCTTTGGCTTCCCATGTCCTCTCTTGCTGAATTTTACCTCTTGTACTCTCTTGCTGAATTTCACTTCCTCTCCTTCCTTGATGATGCATTTTACCTCTTGTCCTCTCTCGCTGAATTTTAAAGTTTCTCATGGCATAAAGTATGGCAAGCATTGCAGGTGATGGAAGGGTCAGACAACGTAGAGGTTCCATTTAAATCAGCCTTGAAGACCATCTTGCTCTGGGATTCGACTGTTGAAGCAGGGGCAGGAATTAACAAGAACTTGCTAGCCGTTGACGACGTCCGCTGCTGGATGGACTCCACGGCAGCGGAGGCGGCTTCTGACGACCGAAGCGAGGCCGACAACGTGATGTCCAGGGCCATGGCTCGGCTAAAGCACGAGTTCGAGAACATCCTGACTCGCGACTCCGATCCAAGGTACTCTACTTGCTCAAGTTCACTTACCGACAGCTCTAGTTATGAATTACATTATGAGGATTATACGGACTATGATTTGCCATGTCCGGAGACGATTTCTGATCTCCGGAGCATAGCGGTGAGGATGAACTCCGGCGGTTACCTCGGGGAGTGCGTTAAGGTGTATTCGAGCGCACGGAAGGCTCTGCTGAACCTCCATTTTCATGGACTAGGCGTGCAGAGATTGAACACTGGGGATGTCCGGAGGATGGAATGGCAACTTTTGGATGCTAAGATCAAAGAATGGGTAAGGGCAGTTAAAATTTGCGTGCGGATTATCTTTACCAACGAATGGCGTCTCTGTAAGCAAATCTTCGAAGGTCTTGGGAGACCTGGCACAGATGGTGCCTGCTTTAGGATGGCTGCTAAAGATGCCGCAACTCATTTATTTCAGTTCACCGAAGCAATAATTAAGATCCGTCCATCACCAGAGAGACCATTCAGGATCTTAGACATACACGAGGCTTTGTCAGATCTTTTACCTGATTTGGACGTTCTCTTTCCATCGCTTCGAATCCAGGTAGCTGAAGTACTAATTCCTCAACTGTCCGAGGTGGTCAGAGAGGTCCTGCAGAAATATGAGGAAGATTTGGTAATGAGCTGTCTCAAGATCTACCCCCGGGAGGGGGAATTCACACCTTGACAATTTATGTGATGAATTATGTCGTTGGCATCTCCAACTACGAGCAAACATTAACTCGATCGATTGTAATCAAGCCAAAGGTTCCGACTCTGGAATTGATTGAACTGGAGGACCGAACCCCATTAGAGCTCCATTTGATTTGGATCCTTGTGCAGTTACAGTTTAAATTGGAAGTCAACGAAGCACTACAAACATGCGTTGTTGGCTGATCTGTTCATGATGAATAACATTCATTACTTTGAAGGGGAAATTCTAACTTGTCCTAAGTTGAGGAGCATGATCACCGATGATTTTCTGACGAGGTTGACGAGGACAGTGCAGCAGGCAGCGACTAGCTATCATAGAGGGACCTTGGTAAAGCTTTTGTCTTGTCTGAGACCAGAGAGAGTAAACGCGAAAGGTCTGTCAAGGAGTGCCCTTAGAAAAAGGATTAAGACTTTCAATTCGATGTTTGAGGAGGTTCACAAGACCCAAGTAAAATGGTCTGTCCCGGATTTTCAGCTTCGGGAGGAGCTTCGTTTGTCGATAACCCAGAAAGTCATATCGGCCTACAGGTCCTTTAAAAAAAAGCACTTAAACCTGTTTGGTCGCGCTTGTGGGCATACTTAAAGTACACCCCCGAGGACCTTGAGGCTGCATGTCTGCAGTTCTTTGAGGGTGACGTCCAAGCTGGCAAGCCTTGTGAAATTTTAGGAGTGAACATGTTTTTGGAGATCACTAAGGGTCATGAGGGTAACCTGGAAGAGTTCTCTCTGGAAATGCTACTTCTTGCCACTTACAATTTCTCGGAGGAGTACATCATTGGCATCGGAAGCTATGGACCTGTCTACCTTGCCACATTAAATGATGATCGTGTAGTGGCCATCAAACGTGCTAAATTCCCCACTTCCTCTACAGACACCGGAGGTACCATGCACGGAGAAGATGAGGACGATGCATTCCTCCTCAAAGAACTTAAGTTCTTATCCCGCCTCAACCACAGAAACCTTGCCCGGCTCCTGGGGTTTTGCGTAGATAGCAATGAGCTTGTATTGGTTTCTGAATACACGAGCAATGGCAGCCTCTATGACCATCTCCACAAGCTCAAGAGCCCCGGTTTAAGGTTCTGGCCTGCACGCATTAAAGTGGCTCTAGATGTGGCTAGAGGAATTGAATACCTCCACACCTATGTGGTGCGACCAATCATACACCGTGACATCAAGTCATCCAATGTATGGCTTGATGCAACTTGGACTGCCAGAGTGTCTGATTTTGGACTACTGAACGAGACTTCACACCTTTCTTTTGATGCTTCTGGCTTCATAGGTTACATGGATCCCGAGCACTATAGTTTGCAACGATTAACCACTAAGAGCGACGTGTATAGCTTTGGAGTATTATTGCTCGAGCTATTATCCGGGAGCAAAGTAGTATGTGAAGATGAAAATGGGGTCCCTCGACATGCGATTGATTTTGTTGTTCCATATATTGTACAGGATGATCTCTATAAGGTTCTTGACCCTGAGATGTCCCCTCCAACACCATTTGAGATAGAAGCAGTGGTATACATGGGGTACCTAGCTGCAGATTGTACCTGCCTGGAAGTTGAAGACCGACCAACAATGACAGAGATGGTTTCTAGCTTAGAAAGAGCATTGGCTGCATGTTTATAAGCCCCAGCGTTATCTCGGTCCGGTAGTAGTTCTTCCGTGTAATTCAGCTGACTTGATTGAGGACACATGCTGATACATCCCTTGGAAGTGAAGGTACAAGCATCTACTGCATAAATTTAAGCTCTTGGTTTTCATCATTTTAGATTCTCTAGTACAAGGGATTGGTCTTTTTCCGATGCAGATTTTGTTCTCCATGGACGAGTGGAGAGTCGCAAGAAATTACTGATTACGTGCTCTGCTGGACGAACTAGGGAGTACAAGAAGCTGATGATTTTGCTTAGGGCAATAATTTCAATTGAGAGTACTTGTAAAGAAACATACAGGCGGCTCCACGTTATGCTCTCTTATGAATCCAGTACTTGGGGATTGATCAAAAAGGGAAAGATTGTACATCTGCCTAGCTAACATATGTTCCTATGACACTTCTAACTTGGACATTCTACAATTGAATGTATCCAAGTAAAGGCAATGAGTATATTGATTGTAATGTAATTTGTATGCCTGCAAAAACTTGGTTAAATCTGCACACCTTTGTAGCACCGAGGCACAAGGGCTCCTCTTCTTCATCCTCTTTTTCTATTTCATAGTTTTTTTTTCCATTTTGTAAGAGGAATATCAGTGATCAATAATCAATGGGTCGTGGAAGTATTTTGCCTTTACACTAGGAAAAGGGAAACTTTACCATTGATTCGAGGCGCTTGTGAATGACTCAATGTCTTTATCGTAGCTCTGAGCTATGAGCTATTCCGATTACGGAATAGCGGCCTTGGTAGCTCAAAATCCACCTTTGATCATTAGTCCATTCTGGGTTCCATTTTCCTTTGGGATAATTCCCAAGAGAATATGAGTCAAGCTTCATAGGAGCTATGGGCATGTTCCTGTACTCATTTTTATTTCGTAATTTTGTTTTGTGTTTTTGTTTTCATCACTTTCATTATCCGATTAGGAAAGATGGTTGTGTACTTTTGACAACCTTTTTTTTGTTGTTGCTATTTAGGTGAGAGGCAATCGAAAGAAAGTTTTCACATTTTTGTACTGTTTGGATTAAAATTTATTCAAAAACAAAAACATAAAATGATAGACGTACACAAATTCCCTTTTTTTTGAAACTCAAATAACTTCACAAATTCCAATTTTTGGCTTAGGCGTTCCATGTCCTCTCTTGCTGAACAGTGTCTTGAATTTTCTCTCTTGTAGTAAAGTCAGTATAGCATTGCAAGCATTGGAGGGGTCATCGGGCAACGTTGGGGTTGCATTTCAATCAGCCTTGAACACTGTTTTGCACTGGGATTCGGCTGTTGCAGCAGCAGTAGGAATCAACAAGTACTTGACGACTAGCAAGGAGGCGGCTTCTGACGGCCAAGCACTAGTTGGAGAACATTCTGAGCGGTGCCGGGCCAAGGTACTCTACTTGTTCAAGTTTACTAACCGACAGTTCTAGTTATGAATTACATGATGAAGGATTATATGGACCACGGTTTGCCGTCTCCGAAGCATAGCGGTGATGATGACCTCCAGAGGTAGCCATGGGGAGTGCATTAAGGTGTATTTGAGTTCACCGAAGGCTCTGGTGATGTCTTAATCTATAAAATCAAAAAAAAAAAAAAAGGACGATAAATTTGTGGCCATCATATCTAGGTCAACCTTCTTAAAGATGACTTTGCATAGTGCTACTAAATAATAGGACCAAATAGCATAGACAATTAAGCCCTAAAAAGATAATCTTTACCTAACTATATAACTATACTATATGTAAAGACAACACAACTCTCAGTATAACAAGATAGTTTTATTTCTATCCACACGAGAATAAATAATCACAAGTTTGAAATAAGTTTCCATTTTTTTGTCACATTGATAGGAGATTACCAATTATTTTCGTAAACGTGTCATGTCTTAATCTGTAAAATCAAAATGTCAACCGTTGTAAATCCTCACCGAATCGTCCTATATCAATTGACTATCACGATGACCTTTATATATTAATTTACTTTCAAATCGGTAATGTCTAAATATAATTTTTAGCTTACTATTAAATGAGAGCAACATAATTTTTTTATGATTATATATTGTATGAACAAAACTTACAATAATTATACTTGAATTCAAGATAATAAAAATGTTATGCGAATTATATACTAGCACAGGTTGCTTGTCATTCAAGTATTCGGTACTTAGAAAAGAAAAATAATAGATCCAGAAGGTCCTCTTATTTTGGACTCTAGTTAGTTCAAAATCAGGGCCCCGCCACCAAGCTAGGAAATTTCTGAGAAAAAAAGGTCATTGAAAGGATAAAGGCTTCGGCTTTCAATGTCCTCTCACTTAATTTTACCTCTCTTCATAAAGTTCCTCATAGGCATGAAGAATAGCAAGCATTGCAAGTGATGGAAGGGTCAGACAACGTTGAGGTTGCATTTAAATCGGCCTCGAACACCATCTTGCGCTGGGATTCCACTGTTGCAGCAGAAGGAGGAATTAACAAGTACTTGCTAGCCGTTGACGACGTCCGCTGCTGGATGGAGTCAACGGCAGGGGAGGCGGCTTCCGAGGATCGAAGCAAGGCCGACGATGCGACGTCCACGGCCATGGCTCGGCTCAAGCACGAGTTCGAGAACATCCTGACCCGCGACACCGCTCCAAGGTACTCTAACTATACTTGCTCAAGTCCACTTACTAACCGTTCTGGTGATGAATCCTCTGCTGAGGATTGTCCAGACTATGATTTGCCGTCTCGGTGAGGATGGACTCCGGGGGTTACCTCCGGGAGTGCGTTGAAGTGCATTCGAGGGCGCGGAAGGCTCTGGTGAACCACCACCATTTTAATGTACTAGGCGTGGAGAGATTGAGCACCGGTGATGTCCGGATGATGGAATGGCAACTGTTGGATGCTAAGATTAAAGAATGGATAAGGGCGGTTAAAGTTTGGGTGGGTATCTTTACCAATGAGTGGCGTCTCTGTAAGCGAGTCTTCGAAGGTCTTGGGAGACCTGGCACAGACGGTGACTGCTTTAGGATGGCTGCTAAAGATGCCGCAACTCATTTATTTAACTCTGCTGATGCAATAATTAAGATCCGCCCTCACCAGAGAAACTATTCAGGATTTTAGACACACGAGGCTTTGTCGGATATTTTGCCCAATTTGGACATTCTCTTTCCGTCGATTCGATATCAGGTAGCTGAAGTAATAATTCCTCGACTGTCAGAAATGTGAGGAACATTTGCTTGGTGAGCTGTCTCCAGGTCCAGCTCCGGCAGGGGGAATTCACACCTTGACAATTTATGTGATGAAATATGTCGTTCGGATCGGATCTCCAACAATCGGATCGGATGTCCAAGCAAACATTAACTCGATTGATCACAATCAAGCCGAAAATAGATTGGGAGGTTCCGACTGCGGAGTTGATCGAACTGGAGGAGCGAACCCCATTAGAGCTCCATTTGATTTGGATCCTTGAGAAGTTACGCTTCAAATTGGAAGTCAAGTCGAAGCACTACAAAGATGCATTGTTGGCCGATTTGTTCATGATGAATAACATCCAATACGTGGTGGGGGAAATTCTAACTTGTTCTAAGTTGAGGAGCATGATTACCGATGATTTTGTGACGAGGTTGATGAGGACAGTGCAGCAGGCGGTGACTGGCTATCGGAGAGCGACCTTGGTAAAGGTTTTGTCTTGTCTGAGACCAGAGGGACTAAACGTGAATGGTGTGTCAAGGAGTGCCCTTAGAAAAAGGATTAAGACCTTCAATTCGACGTTTGAGGAGGTTCACGAGACCCAAGCAAAATGGTATGTCCCAGATTTTGCGCTCCGAGAGGAGCTTCGTTTGTCGATAACCCAGAATGTCATATCAGCCTACAGGTCCTTTAAAAAACAGCACTTAAACCTGTTTGGTCGCGCTTTGTGGGCATACTTAAAGTACACCCCCGAGGACCTTGAGGCTGCATGTCTGCAGTTCTTTGAGGGTGACGTCCAAGCTGGCAAGCCTTGTGAAATTATAGGAGTGAACATGTTTTTGGAGATCACTAAGGGTCATGAGGGTAACCTGGAAGAGTTCTCTCTGGAAATGCTACTTCTTGCCACTTACAATTTCTCGGAGGAGTACATCATTGGCATCGGAAGCTATGGACCTGTCTACCGTGCCACATTAAACGATGATCGTGTAGTGGCCATCAAACGTGCTAAATTCCCCACTTCCTCTACAGACGCCGGAGGTACCATGCACGGAGAAGATGAGAACGATGCATTCCTCCAAAGACTTGAGCTCTTACCCGCCTCAACCGCAGAAACCTTGCCCGGCTCCTGGGGTTTTGCAGAGATAGCAATGAGTATTAGTTTCCGGGTACATGAACAATGGCAGCCTCTATGACCATCTCCACAAGCTCAAGAGCCCCCGTTTAAGGTTGTGGCCCGCACGCATTAAAGTGGTGCTAGATGTGGCTAGAGGAATCAAATACCTCCACACCTGCGCGGCGCGAACAATCATACACGGTGACATCAAGTCATCCAATGCATGGCTTGATGCAACTTGGACTGCCAGAGTGTCCGATTTTGGACTATCCTCGATGGGAGCCCTGGACGAGACTTAACACCTTTCTTCTGATGCTGTTAGCACCATAAGTTACATGGATCCCAAGCACTATAGGTTGCAACAATTAACCACTAAGAACGACGTGTATAGCTTAGGAGTGCTATTGCTCGAGCTATTATCCGGGCACGTAGGATTATGTCAAGATGAATATGGGTTGCCTCAAAACGTGGTCGATTTTGTGACTCCATATATCTTATACGATGAACTTCATAAGGTTCTTGACCCTGAGGTGTCCTCTCCAACGCCATTTGAGATTGGTGCAGTGGAATACGTAGGGTACCTAGCTGCGGATTGTACCCTCCTGGAAGGTGAAGACTGACCAACAATGATGGAGAATTTTCATGGCTTAGAAAGAGCATTGGCTGCATGTTCTGAAGCCCCAACGGTCTCTCGGTACAGTAGAAGTTATGCCGTGTAATTCAGCTGACTTGATTGAGGACACATGTTTTTTTTTTTTTTATGAAAATTTCCTTTATTTCATGTAAGCTCAATCGATTTACAAATAGTACTCACTGTACATACATTTTGTTTTTGTATAGCCTACTATATCACAGCAGCTAAATTCTACTCTCTATATATTCACTTATGTTTACCAAAATTGAATTTATCTACATTGTGAAACTAGTGAGCATCTATTCATGAAGTGCCAATTTGCTCAAGAATTATGGTCCCAGGTACTCAGGAAATTGCAGGTCAATATCAGCTTATCCTCTGGAAGTGAAGGTAAATGCATCTACTGCATAAATTGAAGCTCTTAGTTTTCATCATTTTAGATCACTAGTACAAGTGACTCTCTTTTTCCGGCTTCACGTTAAGTTTATACTTTTTTAAAATAATAAAGGTACACTATAAAGGAATCTTTTTAGTATCATTATAAAAATTAAAAATAATAAAAATAAACGAATTGTACTTATATGTTTCATGCATCAAACACAATATCCTACAGAATTCAATCATTGAGGACAATAATTCTTGTAGCCAAAAATACTTTGTAAATCGTATCCCATCAAGTCCCTTATTTTGACATGGCAATGATATCTTTAGCAACAAAAGTTGTGGTTTAAAGAGGACGAATAAATCAAAGGAATGAAAGCTATCATTGCTGCCTTCTTAAAGAACAAACTTTGTATCATCCGAGTTATAGAAATTTTTCTTTAAATATGTGTATAGTAATAATTAATAGTCGTTAAATATTTTTAGTGACTTTTTTTTAACACTTTTAACGATAATTATTAACAGTATTTTTTTAACGTCACTAAATAAAAGTTATTAAAAATATTTAGGGTTAATTACACTGATATCCCTGAAGTTTGGGTGAAATTACACTCGTGTCCATAAGTTTGGAAAATAGACACTTATGTCCTTTGACCTAACGGACTACCCAAATACATAATGGAATGGTCAAAATGACCACATTGCCCATGATTTGAAAGGCAATTTCTTTGTCATGCCACTCGTTCTATCTCCCTAATTTTCGAATTATGGTTTCAAATTCGGATTTTAGAATCTTCTTCACCGTATCTTTTGATTGCAGTTTGTTTGAAGCATCAAAACCACGCCGCCCACTCCCTCACCCCACGCCGCCGACAGCCCAAGCCCCCTCCCTCGCCCTACACCGCCGGCAGCCCAGCCCCGTCCCTCAACCCATGTCGCTGGTAACCCAAGCCCCACCTCGTCCCCGCCGCAACAGATCTCCCACCCTCGCTGTCGCAGCTGTGTTGTGAGCTTGAAGACAACGATGGAAGTCGCCAGCCGCCCCATCAGAGTCCAATCCATAGCCCAAAGCGGCGCAACACCTCAAGTCCCACCCGAATACATCCAACCCCCAGAGACCCGGCCCAATAACCCGACAGCCTGCCTCGCCAACAACAACCCTATCCCGTCAATTGACCTGAGCAGCGTCGTGCGTGACGCCGATTTCCTCCGCACCGAAATCAGCGTGGCCTGCAGGGAGTGGGGCACGTTCCACGTGACCAACCACGACGCGCCTCCAAAACTGCTCGACGAGATCAGGTGCATGGGGCGCACGTTCTTCGAGGCATGTCAGATGGACGAGAAGCTCCAGTATTCTTGTGATACCAGTGGGGCTGCTACGGAGGTGGGCACGGCGGTGGGGTGGTGGAGGGTGGTGACGGCAGCCGGATGGTGGGAAGGTGGGGGCAGTGGCGGGGAGATGGGAGAAGATGTGGAGAAGAAAATGATAAAAACGTAAAGGGAAGAGAGAGAAGGGTAATACAAGGGTAAGATTGTCATTTTGAAAATACGTATTAATGAAATCAAAAAAATATATATTTTTTGGATGGATACTTGACGGAAGGACATAAATGATACCTTTTTAATGTTTGTGGTCACGGTTTATTACCTTTTGAAACTTAATGTCCTTGACTGTAATTTTACACAAACCTTAAGGACATAGGTGTAATTAACCTAAATATTTTAAAAAAATTGATTGCCGCTATAGAAATAAAAGGAAGATTCTTCAGACGGGCCAAAATTTTTCCCTTTTTAAATAACATGGAAAAGTCCGCGAAGCATTCACACACCATTATTGACTAGCAGGGAATGACGAGCACCTCATTTCTCATCGCCTTCCTCCTCTCTCAAAAGTCAATCATCAACAAGTATCCTGTATAGCAAATGCTCTATCATTTTTTCTGATTCCACAAACCCCAAATTATAGAATCTCCAGTTGATCATCATGTCTGATGCGCTCATCGGCGTAGTGCTAACCCAGTTGGCCACAATTTTGGACCAACAGATCCGGCAACAGGTCAAGCTGGTCACCGGCGTGGACAAAGAGATCCAGACCCTCAAAACCAAGCTCGAGTCCATTCAAGCCGTCCTTACTGACGCCGAGAAGCGGCAAATAAAAGACGAGTCAGTCAAGCTCTGGCTAGACAAGCTCAAAAACGCTTCCTATGACATCGATGACGTGCTGACTGACTGGGCCACCGCCGTTCTACAATTACAAATCGAAAGAAATGGTGAGGGTGCTGAAAACACTGGAAAGAAGAAGGTAACAAGCTTTTATTTTTACTTGCCTTGCTTTTGTTTCAGTGAAGTGAAGCTGCGGCGTGACATAGCTATTAGAATAAGGGAGATGACCGAACACTTGAATGTCATCGCCACTGAAAAAGATTCCTACAAGTTTGATCTGAGTACGGGTGGTGAAGAACCCGAGCGACCCAGATCAACTTCTTTCATTAACATATCAGAAATACGTGGAAGGGAAGAGGATAAGGATACCCTTATAAGCCAGTTGTTGAGTAGTGATGGGGGGCTCAGCGTTATATCCGTAGTGGGTATGGGAGGGATTGGGAAGACCACACTTGCCCAACTGGCTTACAGTTGTGATGAGGTGACCAGCCATTTTGATAAGATTATATGGGTCTGTGTGTCGGAGCCTTTTGAGCAAGTGCGGGTAGCAAAGGCAATTGCCGAGAATCTAGAAGGCAATGCGCCTAATCTAGCTGAGCTTGAGAATGTACTGCGTCGTATAAGTAGGTTTATCGCGAACAAGAGTTTCCTGCTTGTGCTGGATGATGTGTGGACCGAGGACCAGAGCAAGTGGGAACCATTCTTGAACGCTCTCAGGAGTGGTGCCTCTGGGAGTAAGATTCTGGTGACTGCACGGAACGAGAAGATTGCGAAGATGATGAGTAGCACGTACACGATCCGGCTGGGGCAGTTATCTCGCCCTGATTGTTGGTCTCTTTTCAGTCAGATTGCGTTCTACGAAAGAAGCAAGGAGGAGCGTGAACAACTCAAAGATATTGGGAGGAAAATAGCAGACAAGTGCAAGGGCTTACCTCTTGCTGCAAAGACCATAGGAAGTCTGATGCGGTTCAAAAACACGGCACAAGCTTGGCAGGATGTTTTGGATAGTGATATATGGGAATGGGAAGAAGCTGCAAGAGGTCTTTTACCTTCTTTGCTGTTGAGCTACTACGATTTGCCCCCTGAATTGAAGAGGTGCTTCTTGTATTGTGCCAACTTTCCAAAGGATTACAAGATAGAGGCGGACATTTTGGTTAAATTATGGATGGCGCACGGCTATCTCAACTCAGTGGCAAGTCTTGAGATGGAAGTAACAGGTGGAAAGTACTTGGAGAACTTGGTCTTGCGGTCTTTCTTCCAAGAAGTGGAGAAAGATAAGGATACTGACAATATTGTCAGATTTAAGATGCATGACATAGTTCATGATTTTGCCCAGTTTCTCACAAAGAATGAATGTTCTATTATGGAGGCTGATAGAGGAACAGCACGTAGAGCCGACACAACTTCTACACCTGTTCGTCATTTGACCTTAATACGCGGAGAAGATGTTCCGTTTCCTGCTTCTGTTGGTAATAGCGAAAAATTACATTCATTTTGGGTCCAGTCCTTCTTTGATTGCCTTCCTATTGTTAGTGTATTTGATAGCGCCCCACCTGATTTGTTTTGTCGTTTGAAATATGTTAAGACTTTGGATTTGAGTCGTAACAGGCTGCGCGAACTTCCATTGGAGGTGGGGAAGCTGATGAACTTGCGGTACCTCAATTTGTCCCATAATCTGTTGTTGGAGTTGCCAGAAGCAGTTTGCGATCTTTGTAATTTGCAAACTTTGAAGCTTGTTGCATGTGATCATCTTAAGAGACTTCCTCAAGGGATAGGGAAACTGATAAGTTTGAGACATCTCGAGATTGACCGCACCGAGAGTCTGAGAGTGTTGCCGAAAGGAATTAGGAGGTTAAGCTCTCTTCGGACATTGAGCAAGTTTGTTATAGGTAGTGGTGTTGATGCAGGAGAAGCAGCATGTAATGTAGGAGATCTGAAAGAGTTGAAGGACCTCCGAGGGTGCCTCAAAATCGAAGGATTGGGAAATGTAGTAGATGCATGTGAAGCTGAGAAAGCAGAATTGAAGAATAAGAAACACCTCTCTGATTTGCATCTGAGTTTCAACCCTCTAGCGAAAGCTGATGGGACGACAGAAGTGGTTAAAGCTCTTCAGTTGCACCCAAATCTGCAATTCTTACACATGAAGTCATATGGTGGCACAGAGTTCCCCGCTTGGATTATTTCTTTAACCAATCTGAAAAAGCTTAGACTCCAGGAGTGTCAAGGCTGTACCAGTCTGCCTCCTTTGGGGAAACTTCCATCCCTCGAGACCCTTTATATAGAGTATATGCAGGCTTTAAAATGTGTGACTGGTGAATTTTTGGGCATAGACATTGGTAACAATGATGGTGGCATAACAAGTACGAAAGGCAGGGCCGGGGTATCATCATCTGCGATTTCTGCATTCCCAAAATTGAAGAAACTGACAGTGTCCAACATGAGAAATTGGGAGGAGTGGGACGTTACTGTTACAGGGGGGCAGCAGGAGAGGCTGCCATCAGGATTATGCCATGTCTCCGGTACTTGAAGCTTTCACACTGCAATAAGCTAAAGATGTTGCCGCAACCCCTCCTCCAGATGACACCACTGAACAAATTACGGATACACAGTTGTCCTCTTTTGCAGCAGAGATACCAGAAGGAAAGAGGAGAGGACTGGATGAAGATATCTCACATCCCAAAATCCCGTATCTCGTAGAGCAAGAAGTATTTCGTATCGTGTGATATCCCAGTCAGTGACTGTTCATGGCTTCTGCTATCCATTTCACGTATCGACCAACATTGGTGACCCATGTCCACTGATTTTCCGGCAAATGTCATGGATTTAGCAACATTAGTGATCCATGTACACTGAGTTTCCGGCAAATGTCTTGGATTTAGCTAGTTGGTCTATCCAATTTTATTTACACCCCTCCATTGGTCCTATGAGATCAAGCTGCAAGTGCAATAAGCTTCTCTGTTATTTCCTACTTTGTATACTTCTGATCATAGCCTATCTAGTTTGATTGAACAGGTATCTGGGTAGTCAAGACATTCTAGTTTGTGATCGTAAAGTTTGATCGATGAAATAATACCAAGCGCAAGATTCTTCTTGTTGTCAAGTCTTGCTGCTTTTCCTTCTTGTTTTTCTCCTTGTATCCCCTTCTCCGGGCTGCTCTATTCATCTTTGGTGAAACATCAATGGCGGGAGTGGGCCTGCCTGGCGCCTTTAACAACAATGTTTTAAAGGTTTTTGTAGAGCCTGACCTAAATGCGGAGAAAACAGATCGGAGAATACATATGCAGAATGAAATTGGTAAATCAGTCAAATTCTCCAAAGCGGTTGGCAACTCAGGATGTCTTGTGGACAATCGTAAATCAGTCAGGTCGAAGAATACATATGCAAGTTCTTCAATTTCAGTTACATGTTTGAATTATTTGTAAGCCAGAGTTCTATCATCATTTTCAGTGGAAAAGAGCGTAAAAGTGGAGAAAACTTTCTTTAAAACTTAGGCAACAGTCTGCAGCATCATTGAGCACTCTTTTGGCGGTGCATGCATGGATTTCAACATTGAACACTTTTAACTACAATTTAACGTGTCTAGATGAATGTAGCATTTCCCTTGAACCTTCAAAATTGTAACTCTAGCAATTTGTTAAGATGGAAGCAAAAATTGCATGCAAGCAGACGTTATTTAGAACTGAGCAATATAGAACCAATAATTATTACCTCGAGCAACATCAACTACTCTTTGATCGTTGATAGAAGGAGGTTTGTTTACGGGAAGAGGCACAGCTCGAGCTAACCGACGAACATCCATTACATGGAGCCTTTTTGGGTGGTCGTTAGTAGGACTAACTATACGCTCTAATGCCCTATTTCCATTCTGCTAAACAAACCTCCTTTTTGCTGAATTTCCAACATGGCCTTCAACTCCTCCCCTTTTTGAGCATTCTGATTTCAACAAATATCCATTCTTTTTCCTGTAATAATATCTAACCACATAAAAGACACACAAAAACCCAAAGAAAGCAACTTTAATTTTGTCCCACACTTATGTAACTGTTATACAATCTTAATTTAAGAAATTGAGTTCAATTTTGCGAATCTTGACTAGTATGCAAGTTCTTCAATTTTGGTTACATATTTGAATTATCTGGAAGTGAGAGTTCTATCATCATTTTCAGTGGAAAAGAGCGTAATGAAAACTTTCTTTAGAACTTAGATGACAATAATAGGCAACAGTCTACAACAACATTGAGCACTTTTCTGGTGGTGCATGCATGGATTTAAAGATTAAACACTTTAACTACAAATTAACATGTCTAGATGGAGGTAGCATTTTCCTTGAACCTTCTAAATTGTAACTCTAGCAATTTGTTGAGGTAGAAGCAAAAATTGAACGTAAGCCGACGTTATTTAAGTAATATAGAACCAATAAGTATTACCTCGAGCAACGTCAACTACTCTTTGATCGTCGACACAAGAAGGTTTGTTTACGGGAAAAGACGCTGCTCGAGCTAACCGAAGAACATCCGTTACATTGGTTGTTAACAGGATTAACTATATGCTCTAATGCCTTCTTTCCATTCTTCTGAACACACCTCTTTTGCTGAAATTCCAACATCGTCTTTAACTCTTCTCCTCTTTTGAGCAATTCTGATTTCTACAAATATCCACAGCAATATATAACCATATAAAAAAGACACAAAAACCTAAATACTTTAATTATGTCCCAAACTTATGTAACTGTTGTACAATCTTAACTTTCACATGAAACTCATCACAAGGCAATTATCTACAATCAGCCAAGTATTAAACATAAGGAGAAAAGGAAGATCTAACTACACCATTAGCGAGCAATTGACTTGCATGTCTACTGATAAGATAAAAAAGAAAGAAGTAAAAATGTATTGACTGCTTCATTTTAAAGAACCATTAACTTAATAATTATGTAATTATCCACAAGCAAATATTTAAGTTTTTTTTGGGCAAAAATTACCCGCTCTGTAGTAAATCCAATGGACAAATCTCCAAGATCTTCTTTTTCTCCCTTCCTCGTCCCATCCCTCGCAATCTTAGCCATCAAAAAGATCTTCCTTGAAATTTTATAAGACTCAAAAGTAACTATTCCCAATTTATTCTGGTAGCACCCAAGGGCCCACCAGGGGCCCATTTTACCGACACCTCACATATTCAACAGTAAATTTTTTCAACCCTCCCAAGCCGGTCAACACAACCATGCTCAAGTTATGTGCATTTTTCCTTTGTGAAACACCTTTAGCGTGCCTTCTCCATTAGGGGTCAGCCACCTACCTTGATGACCAGAGCACATTGCTCGGGGCCGCGCGACGTCGCGGCGACGACCGTCGCTCGGGGCTGCGCACCGTCGCCATGACAACTGTCATTCGTGGCTGCTCGCCATCACCCGCGCTTCATCGCCGTGATGACTGTCGCTTGCCGTCTACGCAACACCCACCGTCACCTACTCGTCGCTGTCGCCCGCGCGCTGGCTTCAAGGCACCCAT
Organism: Escallonia herrerae; assembly: GCA_033070095.1. Classification (NCBI taxonomy): domain Eukaryota; kingdom Viridiplantae; phylum Streptophyta; class Magnoliopsida; order Escalloniales; family Escalloniaceae; genus Escallonia; species Escallonia herrerae. The sequence continues at coordinate 151,746 of JAVXUP010001927.1, read as the reverse complement.
CGCCCGTGGTCGCGCGCCGACTTCCTCGAGCTCGTCGCCCCTGGCCGCGTGCCAGCTTCACGGCGCCCGTCACCCATGGTCGCCTGCTGTCATCGCGACGCCCGCTGTCGCTCGCACGCTAACTTCCTGGAGCCTGTCGCCCGTGACCGCACACCATCTCCGCGTCACCAGTCGACTCCGCGACACTGGTCGCCTGTAACGGCGCATCGTCTCCAGCACTCCGCCGTGCCCATGCGCCATGCACCACACTCATTCACCACACCATGGATGTGGAACATGCTTCGACCCATTCTCCGGAGCGGGCAACATCGTGCAGAGATAGGCGACTCCTACGGGACACTATCTCCGCCAAAGAGCTTTTCAACTCCCCTTCCAGTAGACGGGTCCTCCGGGATGCTACCTCGGCCCGTCAAGTAGACGGGTCCTCTGGGATGCTACCTTGACGCACTCCGAGTGCTCCGGCACAAGGACTCACCCGGGGGGATAGACGACTCCTCTGGGACACTATCTCTACCAAAGAGCTTTTCAACTCCCCTTCCGCTAGGTAGATGGCTCCTCTAGGATACTATCTCAGTCCATCAGGTAGACGGCTCCTCCGGGATGCTACCTTGACTCGCTCTGAGTGCTCCGGCACAAGGACTCACCCACCGGGATATGCGACTCTTCCGGGACACTATCTCCGCCAGGGAGCTTTTCAATTCCCCTTCCGCCAGGTAGACAGCTCTTCTGGGATGCTATCTCGGCCCGTCAGGTAGACGGCTCATTCGGGATGCTACCTTGATGCTCTCCAAGTGCTCCGGCCCAAGGATTGACCCCCAGGATAGACGACTCCTTCGGGATACAATCTCCGCCAGGGTGTCTTCGTGACTGGCCTACGTGCTCCGGCACTGGGGGCTTGCATCGGCACCCCTAGGGATTATGACCCCCGGGTAACTCCGAGACGGGTGCAAGTCTTTGGAGGGCATGGCGCCTAGTCCGCCTGACAGTTAGACGTCGGGTTTTTCCCATTGCTGTCAGACCTGTGGAACTTTGCAAGGGCCTTGGATTGGTGGCTAGATCAAGGGGGTTCTCTGGCCACACCTACGCTGTGGGAGCCAGTCTTTCTAGACAAACAGTGCGACGCTATGTGGAGCAAGCATGGTGAATATTCGATAGTCCGTGGAACACCAGCAGTGGTGGACCCCTCGATGACGTGTCACTCTCGGGGAACGCCACGTGTCGATTGGTGACATCATCATCTCAACCTCTATAAATAGAGGTCTTAAGATTTCATTTTCAAAAGAATTCTCTCATTTGGCAATTTCACTTTCCCTCTCTAAGGGGGTCTTGTAACCTATATTCGGATTAGAGTTATTGGAATACTCTTTATTTCATGACAACATATTCTTCATATAGTTATTGTTTATATGATGCACTGTATTCCAAGGTATCATATATTTACATGATAACATGTTTTATATGACTATTGTCTTCACTTATTTCACTCTTATAATGTGATAGGATTAGATGAACCCCAATTAATAAAAATTATAATTTTTTTTCGGCTCAAATGATTAATAATAAGTGATAGGATTAGATGAACCCCAATTAATAAAGACTCCAATTTTTTTGGCTCAAATGATTAATAACTTTTTTTAATTTGAAAATTATCAAGTTTTTATATGCAAAGGGTTAAATAACTAAATTTATTATTATTACTATTTGATAATATTCTTTTTAAGTTAAAAGGTTCTCTAAATATTTTGACTTTTTAGAAGGTGAGGCTAAATTATTACTGTTTTGACTAACTTTAAACATTTTGAAGCTAAAGAGGTCCATTAATACATCTTTTAGTGACAAAAGACTATTAATATAACCAAATAGATAACGATCTCGCCCCAGCATACAAAATAATCTCAAGTGATTAAAATAGCTACAGATTTTTTCATTAAAAATTTCCTTTTAGAAATAAAATGTTTACTAAACTTAAGTGTTTTTTTACTTTTAAGAAGGTGAGCTCAAACTACAATATTTTTGGTTAATCATAAACAATTTGCTACTAAAGAGGTTAAAAGTTCACTAATACATCTCTAAGTGACAAAAATGTGAGAGTGGATCTAGCCCAATCTTATAAATATGACAGCAAATTTTTGTTCACCTTTAAAGAAAACCTAATAAAAGCATAATCTTAAAACTTATCAATATCAAAATCGATAAAATTAACACCTTAATTGTCCCTACTTCTTAGAGAACCATTCCTAATTCAGGTATTATCATATTTTTTTTATAAATTAAGGTGCACCACATATTGCCTCTATTAACTTTTTCATATAACTACAAATTCAAATTTATTGACATATGATAAAGTCAGAATATCCACAAATTCGACTAGGTGGATTCTTATAATTTTGGGACTCATGTCCTCGAGGTTAGGGTGAATTACAGTCAATGATATTCAATTTTAAAAGGTAAAGCCATATTGATCTGTTAAAAAATATATATTTTTTCTTATGTCAATGCGTACTTTTTAAATGTTGTTACTCCCTTCATTTTGTATCTACAAGGCATATGCAATATAACCCAAATTCTCCCCCCATCCCGTCATTGCACCTTCCTCGGCAAGCATTCAGCGTGAAAGTCGGTGAACTGGCTCAGCCTCACTAGCCACATCATCCAAACACCGACGAACATCAATGGTGGAAGGCTACTCTGGTGGTAGTTAATGGCGGCAGCTGCCATGGTATTGCATAATAGTTTGATGCAAACAAGAAATTTTATACATCTTCTTTCAAATTTTAAATCCCAAATTCAAATTTTCATTTCTGTTTATTTGGTTTGTTGAATTGTGATGGTTTGTTGCATATGAGAAGAATGAGAAAGCCGTGACAGTTGATTGGGGTGAGAAGGCTAAGAAAAGTGAAAAAGCTAAAGAACATAATGATGGTGGGATATAATTGTGGCTGTGGTTGTGGCTTGGGGGGGGGGGGGGTGAAGGGGCGTGTGTGTGGATGGGTGCACACGTGTGTGTGGATGCATGTATATGTTGTCTTTGTGTGTGTTGGAGCTCAAAATTTTAAATGAATGATGGTGGTGGTAGTGGTGGTGGGGCTGTATAGGTGAGATGAAGGGATGATGGATGTCATTTGAAGAATTACATTCCTAAGTGACGGGCATTTTGATCTTTACATCCTTTCAGTATTTTCGTTCGGTCAACGGACATAAATGTTATTTGTTCCAACTAATGAGTATACTTGTAATTTTACCCTAACCTCAAGGTCATAGATGTAATTAACCCTATAATTTTCTTGACTCTCAAAACCTTATGCCTTAAGTAATATGTGTTTTTTTTTTCTTTTTATTTTGATGATACATGTCTTTATTTAATGAATGATCTGGGTTACAAATTATGAACTTTTATTGAATTTGCATCTATATGACAATTGTAATGCGTATATATAAATATAGGGTGAAAAACATAGGTTTGTGAACATTATTAAATCACTTAGCTAATTATCACTATCTGACATCAATTTCGCACATACATTTTGTAGTATGAATTTCAAAAGGACACACACACACATATATATGTAAATATACTTTTTAGATGAGTAGGTAAAATATGTGTTAAAAATAAAAATCTTAAGACAAATATATGCTAAATTACATCTACAATTAAATTAATAGTCTTTTTTTACTACTAAATGAACAAGGTCATGTTTGATAAATATAAAAGATAGCTTTAGAGTGTTGTAACGTCCCATTTTTTGAAACGTTAGCGCTCAATCAATCAGTGATACTAAGACAATGATAATCAGATGACCAGTCATCATCAGAGCAACTAAACCTTAAATCAAATAATATTCTCCGTGGAATGTCATAAATGATGCATCAACTAAGTCTAAAAATTCTTAGATAACAATCACTACCCGCACAGGGGTTCTAACAAATAATACCAAAAATTAAATTTATTTTCTTTCGCTCGCTCTAATCCATGTTCAGGTAACCTACGGCTGGTTATCACCTGCGGAAAGTAAAATCAAGGAAGAGTGAGCTTTCGAGAGCCCAGTAAGGTCCATCAAAGATTTAAAATAACAAAACGATTCGGACAAGTTTTCATATAAAACTTTTTAAGAGTATTTTCAATGAAATACAACATTTAGACAAAGATGAACAAAACGAACGATTTTACATTCAAGTCCAATAACATCTCTTTTTTTAGGGATTTTGCTTTCAATGAAATCACTACAATACGATATAAACACAGGGATGAGTATTCAACTCAATCCTTTAAATAATAATCAGTTGAAACACTTCGGATATAATGAAGAATGATTGGATAATATTCAAAACAGTTCAAGTTTAATAAAACATAAAGAGGAAACATTGAACATGAGCAGTACTGAAGCAAAGCCACCTCGACAGTGTTCGATCTCTTTACATATGCATATGTACACTGATTAGTCCATCTAGGTACTAGTTGAACCCATCCAACAGACCATCCTTAAAACGTCAATAATACAGACCATCTTTATGGCTCTCAAGTTACTAACTCATGTCAACATTGAGAAGTAATAAATAGAATTCAAAAATGCTTACGATGAGCAATCAATAAACATATCAAATGAACAATGGATTCCAAGATAAGATGAAACAGAATTCCAAACGATCGCTATAAGGCTCAATTTAGGGTTTCATAGGCAATTTAAAAATATTTTTATATCAATTAATAAAAATCAACATTCAATTAGTTTGTAAAACTGTCGTTATAAGCATTTGAAAACAGAATAATGAAATAGGGTTTGGATAGAATTCCTTACCTCGGTTCAAGCTAAGCGATGCTAACTGACCTCGATCCAAAAAATCTTTGAATAAACCTAGATTGTCAATCCATATGTTAGAACATAATCTGTACTAATATACTATTAACCTAGTATCAACTACCCAGATGACCCTCACTTGTAATCTCGAAATCGCGCAACTCAAACGGTTCCCACACACGGCTAACCTAACCGAAATCCTCGTACACCTCTTAATGGGTAACGACACTCTAGAATTTATAATAATTTACACTCAAACACTTTTTTAACTTAAAACATTAATGAAAGTCAAAATATGCATTTTCTGAGTTTTTGAATATTTTCCAATAAAAATAATTTCTTTAAATTCAACAAAAACCCAATAATATCCATAATTACTTTTAGCTGCAAAATAAGTCCCATAATTTTTATAAGAACTTTAAAATATATATATAAATTATAGAAATTAAAATCAAAATTTAAAAGATGTAAAATCTATTTTTAAAATTTTTATTTTGCTGAAACTAATGCGATATGAAATCCACATAAAATCAACTCCAAAAATCATCAAATTGAAACTAAATCTTATTTAAACCATAAAGTCATTACTCTAATTTTTCCCTCAACATTTTCTTGATTTAAAGGCTCCAAAAGAATTTTACAATTCTGAAATTACAGAAAATACTAAAAATTCATACAATCTCAGAAAATTATGAAATTTTTGCCAAAAATTCTAATATAGCCTATCGTACTATACTGTAAAGTTTCATGTGCTAACAATAACCGTGCGCTAGTTTACATACGTGTCGCACTTAACACTAATCCAATTACCCGCTACGCACTTCTCCGTTGAAGTTCTTGTTTTCTTCCCATTTTCAAGACCCATTTCATGCCATTTAACAAACACACATCAATCTCCATTATTGCCCAGCTTTTCACACAACACCTATATTCCTTCCATTTCACCATCATTTACACAACTAAAAAAAATATTACCCATTTGAGTGCCCACTGCCGTGAGGCAGTGGGTCTTATTCTCTGACAATTTCGTTCATTTCACCATTCAAAACTAGGGCTGTAAATGAACCGAGCCGTTCGCGAACGGCTCGTGGTTCGTTCTCCACAAAACTCGTTCGCGTTCGTTCGTATAATATACGAACAGAACATGAACAAGTTTTTAAGACTCGTTTATTAAACGAGCCGAACATGAACACACTAAAATATTCACAAACACGTTCGCGAACAGCTCGTCTAAATATTAAATTAATTATAATATATTTACATAATTAATATTTACATAAAAGTTCAAAAATTAAATTTTATAGTTGAAGGCCAGGCCTTGAAGTCAACCCAAAATCCCAAGCCCACTTCTTAACATAAAGCCCAACAAAAAGAGCCCAACAAAGAGCCCAACAAAGACCCTACTATATAAACTAAAACTAACTAAAACCTAAACCTAAACATTACATTTTACAACACAGCCGCACTCTGCACTTACACACACAGCCGCACTCTCCGTCCCCTACCTCGTCTCTCTCTCTCACACACACACACAGAGATCGCACATAGACCCCTCCCTCTCTCCCTCTCGCTCTCACCTCTTTAGTGTTCGCAAACGGACATCATGGATATCACGCCGCCGTCATCTCCCAATCGCCGAATCAACCTTTGTCACCGGATTCAGCCTTTAAAGCTGCAAAGTCGCAAAGCCAAGTTTCCGATCTGCAAATCTATCGCCTGCAAAGCCAAGGGCTCAACCTCGAATGCATCAAGTCTGAGTCTATGTCTTCATCGATGATGTATCAGACTTATTTTTCAGTGTTCTGCATCTCTCCTATTTTCTATGTCTCGTTTTTTTTATTAATTATAGTTTGATTGCGTGAATGATTTGAGGATTTTGAGTAATTTTAAAGCTTTGATCGGAACTTGAACATGAATGTGAGACGAGCTTTTGAACTCGATTTCGGCTCGTTTTGTTAAACGAGTTAAGCGAGCCGAGCTCGAGTCTCACTGTCACGAACACGAGCCGAGTTCAAACGTTAATATTTTGGCTCTTGACGAACACGAGCCGAGCTCGAACATGCTAAAACTTAAACGAACCGAGTTCGAACACACCCATGTTCGGCTCGAACTCGGTTCGTATACAGCCCTATTCAAAACACCTCACCTCACCCTGCACACAGCACATGCCAACGGCTCACACTATAATCACACTACACTCACACACACACACACATAGAAACATTAAAACTTCTAATTGGAACAAATCCATGGCATATTTGATGCATTTTAATTTACACAAAAGCAGTAGCGTGTGAAAGACTTTAAAACTTTTAATTGGAACAAATCATTGATACATATTCATAGACGGAAAATAGGGTATACGGAGGAATATGGCAGGAGTACTTACCTGGATAGCTAAGCGGTTCTAGTTCTTGTTCCCAAACTTGCCCCAGGTCTTGTTTTTCGAAACCAAAACAATAAACATATGTTATTTATTACCGTTCAATCATGCCTAGGTGTTAAATTTTTCCCTAAGTGCACAAAATTACCAAAATATCCCTGAACTTATATAAAATTACCAAATTATCCATAACGCCTAACGTACCATTACATACCCAATATAATTCAAAACGTCATTTTAAACAACTAGGTGGGTTTTTTAGACAAAAATGGCCTTTCTGGGAATTCTCCATTTGGAATCCTAAATCGTTCCTTAAATTGAGTGCTAAGGTTCCTATTCCAAAATATATCCAAATGGCACCAAAATATCACGAAATTTCAAATGCTCAAGCGTCCCAGTATGTTTAGATCACTGTAAAACTTTTTGGCTAAAAATAATTTTGTCTATTATATCAAATAGTTCAAAAGCCTATTTTCAAAATAAGATCGTTTCAGGCTTTTTCATGTCTAGAAAATCCTATAAATTTTTACATCGAAGGTTTTACAAAAAAATAAGGCTAGTTTTAGTTTTGCTCTTTGCCCAAATATGCTCAAAATGGCTTAAAAAGTCTTGGGCAATGGAATAATCTATAATTTTAGAAACAACATATTTTTAGCAAAACCTAGTTTTGTACATTGACCATTTTGAGCCTAAAACATGACGAATCTTAGAAAACTCAAAACTAAAAGTTAAATTAGACTTTCTAAGGTTTTTAAAAATATAAGGGTTACAAAAATCCAATGAGTAATGACTTATCTATAGTAAATCGAAGTGACTGATTAAAACAACACATCTCTGTGCAGACCAATATGTTTGATGGTTATTTTAGAGCATAAACACTATGAATATCAGAAAAATCAAAACAATAAAGTTAAAGACGACTTACTGAGGTTCTATGGATATAAATTTTACAAAAATCCGATGAATAAGAAATTTTCTATGATAAATCGAAGTAGCTGCCAGAAACCAAAAATTCTGGACTTTTATAGTGAATTGACTTTAAGGTCATTTTTCAATGTGCAAACATGGGATTCTGAGACAACCCAATGACAAATTTGAAGATGACACAATGAGGTTTTCATAAAGTGTAAAATCATCTCAATTGGATTTGAAATCGAGGAGATATGATAAAAAGAAACTCTAACCCACTCTTATGCTACTCTATAGCAGCCTTCTTCTCAAACACACCCACAAAAGCTACCAATTTCACAACAAAAATATATATAACATCCAAATTCATGGCTAAACTAAAGAAAGAGTTTAGGGATTTCATTATCTTGAATTTCTCCTTGCCCTAGCTTGGTTTTCCCCTCCTTTTTCTCTCATTTTTCACGTGAGACAAGGGTTGGCAGATCTGCTAGGATGGCTGCCCTCTTAAGACTTCCTTTATAAATGGTTGCCCTGGGTTGGAATAATTCTAAAGACCCCCCCCACACTTAGCTAGTGTTCTCATCTCACCCACATTCCTTTTAAAAGACCACAATAGTCTTAGATTGAAGTCAAAAATAAAAATGTCATTGACCAATGAAACGTTCAGGGCATTACAATCTTTCCACCTCATTAACGTGCAAGCTTAAAAGCATTATTAATGGTTGCTAAAGGTCATAATCAATAACATTGGTGATAATCGTCCCTAAAGACCCCAATTAATATATATCACCACAACTGCCACTAAGGAATAACTAAGATTCTAAGATTTACAGTAAACTATATTCTAGGTGCGGGGTATTACAACTAGGGGTTGGTTCTTACAAGCTCAAGTTGCACACTGGGCGCACATTGATTCTTGAGAATGTGCGATATGCACCCACTATTCGGCTTAATCTACTTTCAGTTACTGCTTTATTAGACAGTGGTTTTTCCTTTATTTTTAGGGGTAATAAGTTGGACATTTTTTTGGATGATGTTTTGTTCGGACATGGTTTTCATGTGGATAGTCTTTTTCAATTGGATTTAACTGATTTTCAGTCCTCTTATTCTTATGTAGTGAATGATAATATTGTGAATGGTTCTACCACCTGGCATGCAAGACTGGGCCACATAGGCCAAGATAGAATGACTCGTTTGGCTAGAAAAGGCCTTTTGGGCCCACTCGCAAGAGTCAATCTACAAACATGTGAGGCTTGTTTGGCCGGTAAAGCATGCTGGAAGCCTTTTGGAAAGGCTGTGAGAGCAACTCAGCCACTTGAGCTAGTTTACTTTGACATATGTGGACCTATGAATGTAAAGGCACGTCATGGTGTCTCTTATTTCCTTACATTGATAGACAATTATACACGATATAACTACGTGTATCTGATATCTCACCGCTATGAAGCTTTGGATTGTTTCAAACGCTTTGTAGTAGAGGTTGAGAATCAGAAAGAGAAGAGTTTAAAATCTTTGCACTGACCGGGGAGGCGAATATTTGTCAGATCACTTCAAGAAGTTTTTGGAGGAAAAAGGGATATGCAGGCAACTTACTATTCCTAACACTCCATAACAAAATGGTGTTGCCAAAAGAAGAAATAGAACATTGTTAGATATGGTTAGGTCTATGATGGCGCAAGCAAATCCCCCAATATCTTTTTGAGGGGATGCTCTTTGACTGCAGCCTATATACTTAATCGTGTGCCTTCACAATCAGTCAAATCCACCCCATATGAGCTTTAGAATGGCTAAAAGCCAAATTTGGATAAGTTGCGCCCATGGGGCTCAGTAGGTTATGTTCACAGTACTTCTCATAAGTATGGAAAACTAGGACCTAGAGCTAAAAAGAGTATCTTCTTGAGGTATTCTGAAAACTCTAAAGGCTATATATGTGACGTATGGTGAACATCCAAATGGTGAAAAGACTGAAATAGAGTCTCGTGATGTCAATTTCATAGAGAGTGATTTTCTTAGCATTTGAGACGCAAGTAAGAATCTTGTCCTCTATGAGTTATAGGAAATTGAAGTCACTTTACCATCTCCAAGCGAAGGTGAGGAATTAGTTCCTATCCAGTTATCGATGAAGATAGTATAAGTGACCTTTAACCTAGTGGGAGCATCCTAGACAGTGGGAGCACACCACCAAGACCATCAGGTCAACAAGATTCTCAACTGTGTAGAGGTGCCCGAGGAAAAGTTCAACGTCGTCGTTTTGAGATTGACGGTGACATTCTTATGTGCACTTTAACTGATGAAGATGAGCCCACTTCTGTGGAAGAAGCCTTATCTTCACCTAGTAGTAATGAGTGGATGGCTGCAACGAAAGATGAGTCGAGCTCGATGGAGAAGAATCAGGTCTGGGAGTTGGTTGACCTTTCGCAAGGGCGCAAGACTGTTGGAAACAAGTGAGTTTCAAAAGTCAAGCGCAAGGCAGATGAGTCAATTGACAAGTATAAGGCACGCCCTGTGGCAAAAGGCTATAACTAATAGCGAGGTGTGAACTATGAAGACACATTCTCCCCAGTGGTGAGATTTGCTTCAATTCGCCTGATCCTTACTATTATCATCCAAGAGGATTTAGAACTTTTTCATATGGATGTTAAGACTGCATTTCTCAATGGAGAACTAGACGAAGATATTTATATGGCTCAACCTGAGGGTTTTGAAGTCAAGGGACATGAGCACAAAGTTTGCCGGCTCAAATGTTTTATATATGGTCTCAAATAATCGTCTAGGCAGTGGTACTTTAGGTTTCATCATGTCATTACCTCTATAGGTTTTGAAATGATTGAACAAGACCATTACATTTACGTAAAATGATCCAAGAAAAAGATTCTGATCCTTTCTTTGTATATGGATGACATTCTTTTAGCTAGGAATGACATGAGTTCTATTGTCGCCACTAAGCAGTGGATGTCCTCAACTTTTGAGATAAAGGACGTGGGAGAAGCTAATTATGTGCTTGGGGTTAAAATCATACATGATCGTCCAAAGAGACTTCTCGGTTTGTCTCAAGAGACATATATCAAGAAGGTCATTGAACGATTTTGTATGCATAACTCAAAATCCATAGACATTTCAATGGACAAGGCTTGTACTTTAAGCACAGACCAATGCCCAAAGAATGATGAGGAAAAGAATCGAATGTCTAAAGTGCCTTACGCTGCTGCAGTTGGGAGTCTGATGTACGCTATGTTGTGTACGCATCCAGACATCTGCTTTGTCGTTGGAATGGTGAGTCGTTATCAGAGTAATCCTGGACTTGCTCATTGGAATGCTGTGAAGAGGATTCTTTGAAACCTACGTGGAATCGCTGATCTTGTCCTGTGTTATCATGGTGGAGACTTGAGATTGAGAGGATACAGCGATGCTGATTCGGGCGGTGATAGAGATGAGCGCAGATCCACTTCAGGTTATGCATTCATTCTAGGAGGTGGGGCTATCTCTTGATGCAGCAAGAAACAGACTTGCATCGCCCTATCCACGATGGAGTCAGAGTATGTTGCTTGTTCAGCAGCAGTTCAGGAAGCTGTTTGGTTGAGGTCATTCATACAGGCTCTAGGGGTTACAGCTCATGCAGATGAGGCTGTCACTATTCACTGTGACAATACAGCTGCCCTAGATTTTGTAAAGAACCCCAAATATGATGGGAAGGCCAAACACATAGGCCTTCGTTATCACTTCATTAGAACTTTAGTTGCGCAAGGAGAGGTGACCATGAAGCATATACCTACTGGCAGAATGGTGGCTGATCCTTTGACCAAGCCTATTGCTAGAGATGTTTTCCTTTCTCACATTAGGAGTATGGGACTACGTAGGGTTTGATATGTTTTTATGGCATCTCATGTACTTGACATTATATTAAATTTTTTATTCCTTGATTTGAGTTTATTTTGGAATGAATAGATAATCTTTGTGATTACATATACATCCTTATTGAGAGTGTCACCAGGCTTAAATTGACCCACTCACACGGGTAATTCACCTTGGCGCTAAGATAGCGAGCAAGATGAGACATAATTGTCTTAGGCGCCAAGAGGGCGAATAAGATGATACAGCTTATAAAGCAAACATGTCGCCTTAGTTGGAGCTAAGATGAGACCTAAAAATATAGGTCGATCATAGAGTATCTCCACAACTCTATGTAGCCTGTTTACAGCCGAATGTGAGATTTCAGGCAGGCACTATGAGAGTGACTGGGCTGAAAACTCAGGTTAGGCGCTTGTACAGCGACTAGACTCAGATTCGTATGGAGTATTTTATTATACATTTATGTGACACGCCCTTGCGGGTTACGCCATAACATGCAAATCATACTGCATGTGCTAAATGTAGACCGACAGTGGGAGTGATGAATGAATCCCTGCTTCGTCACTGTGTGAGCCACTTGGATCGATATATTTTTGATCATATATGGTACCCTTTTCACCTTAGACTATGTCATGAAGAGGATACTCAATGTCGCTACTTTAGCATGTACCCTTGGATCATGGATGATGCGGTCTCGCGGGGCATGTCTAGGAAAGCGGTTGGGTCTAATTGGAATGACATGAGGGCTTTGGGAAGAAAGTTCAATATTATATCATGTTGTGTGATTCATAGCCCAGGCGACTTTGTCGATTTTTGTTTCGATATGAGTCATGAATACATAACATATGAGAGGTTTAACACTGCTCATTATGAGGGATTTGAGAGTGTTTAATCTGGTGTAGTTGAACTATCTGGGGTACATACAAGATTTTTTAGAGTGATGTATTGTGTTAGTTTGGTGATAACTTAATACAATACTCCTCAATTGGACATCCTTTTTCGTAGGTCGCACGTTCCATTTCCTGTATGAGGAGATGAGTGGACAAGAGATAAGGAGGGACTGCACGATTTATTTGCCCTGTATGTGGGCGAGTGGGAGCTGTTAATAAATTGGGTCAGTGGACCCATTATCCGCCCACTAACAGATAATGTGTATTTGTTAGTCTGGATAATTACAGTTATTTAGAGAATATTTATCTCCTAAGTGTTTGAGATAAATACAATATTTATCTCATAGGTGTTTGAGATAAATATATCTTTATCTCCTAAGTGTTTGAGGTAAATACATTTTTATTTCTTGAGTGTTTGAGGTAAAGTCTGTCTCTAAATATTATCTCGATATAAAGGCAAGAGATATTCCAAGAAATCATAAGTTACGGACAATAAGTCACGAGACAATCTCTCTCTCTAGAGCAATCACCAAGCTCTAGGATTTGGTTCGTGGACGAAGAACGCGTGTTGGAGGCTTGTAACAAGAAGGATCCATCGTCGAAAAATTCAGAAACTACATACAGTATGTTTCCGAACCCACTATGTATTACGTGGTTGCCGCATTAATTGTATTCAACCGTTAGTGTATTTGATAGCGCCCCACCTGATTTGTTTTGTCGTTTGAAATATGTTAAGACTTTGGATTTGAGTTGTAACAGGCTGCGCGAACTTCCAATGGAGGTGGGGAAGCTGATGAACTTGCGCTACCTCAATTTGTCCCATAATCTGTTGTTGGAGTTGCCAGAAGCAGTTTGCGATCTTTGTAATTTGCAAACTTTGAAGCTTGTTGCATGTGATCATCTTAAGAGACTTCCTCAAGGGATAGGGAAACTGATAAGTTTGAGACATCTCGAGATTGACCGCACCGAGAGTCTGAGAGTGTTGCCGAAAGGAATTAGGAGGTTAAGCTCTCTTCGGACATTGAGCAAGTTTGTTATAGGTAGTGGTGTTGATGCAGGAGAAGCAGCATGTAATGTAGGAGATCTGAAAGAGTTGAAGGACCTCCGAGGGTGCCTCAAAATCGAAGGATTGGGAAATGTAGTAGATGCATGTGAAGCTGAGAAAGCAGAATTGAAGAATAAGAAACACCTCTCTGATTGGCATCTTAGTTTCAACCCTCTAGCGAAAACTGATGGGACGACAGAAGTGGTTAAAGCTCTTCAGTTGCACCCAAATCTGCAATTCTTACAAATGAAGTCGTATGGTGGCACGCTGTTCCCCGCTTGGATTATTTCATTAACCAATCTGAAAAAGCTTAGACTCCTGGAGTGTCAAGGCTGTACCAGTTTGCCTCCTTTGGGGAAACTTCCATCCCTTGAGACCCTTTATATCGAGCATATGAAGGATTTAAAATGCGTGACTGGTGAATTTTTGGGCATCGACATTGGTAACAATGATGGTGGCATAACAAGTACGAATGTCAGGGGCGGGGTATCATCATCCTCTGCATTCCCAAAATTGAAGAAACTGACAGAGCATGAGAAATTGGGAGGAGTGGGACGTCACCATTACAGTGGGGGCGGCAGGAGAGGCTGCCATCAGGATTATGCCATGTCTCCGGTACTTGAAGCTTTCACACTGCAGTAAGCTAAAGATGTTGCCGCAACCCCTCCTCCAGATGACACCACTGAATAAGTTACGGATGCATAGTAGTCCCATTTTGCAGCAGAGGTACCAGAAGGGAATAGGCGAGGACTGGATCAAGATATCTCGCATCCCAAAATCCCGCTTCTCATAGAAGAAGAAGTATTTCGTGTCGCGTGATATCCCAGTCAGTGACTGTTCATGGCTTTTCTGCTATCCATTTCACGTATCGACCAACATTCTGATCCATGTCGGCTGATTTTCGGGCAAATGTCATGGATTTAGCTAATTCGTCTATCCAATACTTCATTTACACTCCTCCATTGGTCCTATGAGATCAAGCTGCAAGTGCAATAAGCTTCTCTGGTATTTCATACTTTGTATACTTCTGATCGTAGCCCATCTAGTTTAATTGATCAGGTATCTGGGTAGTCAGAACATTCTAGTTTGTGATCGTAAAGTTTGATCGATGAAATAAGACCAAGCGCAAGATTCTTGTTGTTGTTGAATCTTATTGCTTTTCCTCCTTGTTCTTCTTCTTCTTCTTCTTCTTGTATCCTCCTATCCATCCGGCTCTTTTCTCAGTTGTGAAGCATCAATGGCAGGAGCGGGACAGCTTTGGGACTGCCTAGCGCCATCTAGAGTTCTTGAGGGACTACCGCACTAAAGCCAAACGGGTATTCTAGTTCCAAACTATTTGCATTCCTGTGCTTACCAATCCATAAATTTCCGTACTGTTTACGGACTTAAAAATCTTTGTTTCTCTGTTCTTTAATCAAATAAGCTTGATTTTCTTTGACTTAGTATATAAATATATAAAGCTTAGCTTAGCCAAATGTCATCTTTTTATTCCTAACTCCTAAAGAAATTGATTTTGATTGAACCTCTATCTAATTGCCTTATTTAATTTTGCTAGGTACATTATATTATAACCTATTAATTGAACTCTCTCAAATTTGTTAGAGAACATAGTCATAATCACAATAATTGAATACTTTTATTATCTTATGATAATAATTGTCAACTAAGAAGATTTGATGCATTGTACTAAAATCAAATTTGACTAAACACCAGATTTTACCAAGAGATACTTATCATTTTTCTCCAACGAAGTGCACAGACAAGTCGGACATGCAAGAATACACTAATCGTAAAGGTACATCATTACTAATCGAACAATACACCAATTTTTTTACGCTGAAACATTTTGATGACATTATGTGGTGCGGGAGTAGAATAGCAAACTAGAAAGTGAAAATAGTCTTGCACCCTTGGAGAGCATATAAAATTAGAGCATGTTATTATAATAAAACCTGTAATTTCATCCCGACAACCGTACGATGACTCATTTTAGTACTGCTAACTTATAAATATTTATGTTTTTATCTCGGTAACAACTCAAAAGTATAAACATTTCTTTTTCTTCTTCTATTTTTATTGAAAGTGTAGTGAGCAAAAGTTTAACTAACGATCACTTTGAAAATAATAAGGACCAGAATAAAAGAGTAGATTTATCTCACTTGTCTAAAAGATACTTAAAATACTATTAGAGAGGTTATAACTTCATGTAAACAACTACATGATGTACATTTTTCTTGGTTATGTCAATTTTTGACCCTCTTCATAAGGAGACGTTATCGTTGCTCTTATAGACACAATAAAAAGAGTGTATTCATCGTCAATGTCCTGCTTCATTTGTTCTACGTTAATCTATTCATAAGAACAAGAGATGATATGAGAAAAAATTTAACGTCTAACTGTGGCATAAATAATCATACGGTACCTATCTAGACAATTTCTGACCATCTCTAAAAGGAGATTACATTGTTGCTCTAATAGAAACCGGTAAACAGAGAGCGCCTCCATTCACCATCAGTTCGATACTTCATTTCTTTTATGGTAATGCATGTCATAAGAACAAAATATTTCAAGAGAACGTTTTTATGGTTGATTTTTTGAGTGATTAATTACCTTAACATGATACATCGCTTTTGGAATCCGTTGCCAAAACATATATCCATTCTCGAGAACCTAATAAAAAACGAACATCTATTAATATCGATATTGTGCATTGAGATAAAATACTGACCTAAGTATCTGATTTTTTTTTGAGATACCGTACCTTCCATAAGGTACTATGCAAGTGCTCGGAAATTTTCATATCGATGATTGATGGAACTTATCTGGGTGGGTGCTAAAATGTCAAATGGAAAACCGACCATCAATCTAGAATTTGTTGATATTGCGACGACTAAGAAATGCAAACCGACCTAATCTGACACGCCGACCAGCATTTAAAGTCGAGAAAAAGGAATTTACTTTTCTCAGAGTTTCAAGGAAGTTACTTCTTTCCTCTTCTTCTTCTTATATATGTCAAGTTCGAGTTTCGTAATGCGTTGTTCATTTTCAAGTTTTCAATTTTTCGATACATGGATTCCCCTCTTGTCTCGGTTTCGGTTCGAGGGGCGATAAATTCAAGAATGGAACTGGCCGAACTGCTAGGGAATGCGGTAGCATTCGAATCCGCCGGAAAAGTCATCCAAGGCTATCCGTGTCTCCCGGCAGACTTCAAGCTGCCAGGAGAACGAATGATATTTGACAGAAACCTGCACGAGATTGATCAGTACTTTCAGGCTGTGGACCAGATTCAACGATTAACCAAGTCTGCAGCATTGCTCTCAGATTATCGCAGCCAAGGCATCAACTTGATCCAAATGGCCACAGCTCGGCTCCAGTTTGAGTTTCAGGCCATATTGACCAGGAAAGCAGATATAGATCCTACTGCTGCTGCCTATTTTAGTTCACTGAGTACTAGTTGCAGCTCAGGTTATCAGAGCCCAGGCACCAACTTGAACCAAATGGTCAAAGCTCGGCACCAGTTTGAGTTTCAGGCCATGTTGACCAGGCAAACAGATAGTAATCCTACTTCTGCTGCCTATTTCAGTTCGATAAGTACCAGTTGCAGCTCTGGTTTACGGGCCGGTGACTATACTGCCCATCCTGCACTCTCTGATAAGGAAATATATTATCTCCGGAGTATCAATGAGAGAATGAGCTCCATTGGATCTCTACACTACTGCATTGAGGTGTACCGCTGTTCACGAAAAAAATTTGTTGAAAAAAGTTTTCGACTTCTTGGAGTTGAGAAGTTGAGCACCAATGATGTGAAGAGATTGGAGTGGGAAGAGTTGCAGAAAAAGATCAAACTATGGACAGGAGCTGCTAGGGAGTGCGTCCGAAAACTTTTTGCAAGGGAGAGAGAAATGTTTGAGCGAATCTTTGATGGCCTAGAAAGTGCTCGAACATATGATGCGTGCTTTGTTGCGACAGTCAAAGATACAGCAATTTGTTTATTTAAATTTGCAGAAACTTTAAGTACGACTCGTCCATGGATGCAGAAGTTGTTTGGTATTTTAGGCCTTTATTATGCTTTGTCCGATCTCCTGCCGGATCTTAATCTTATATTCCAGTCGGAGTCATCAAAGTCTATAGTCAATCAGGCTGCTGGGATTCTGCCTCAGTTAGTGGAGCTGGTGAGGGGAATTTTGTCTGATTTCGAGGAAGGTGTGCTTCACGAGATGTCGAGTGTCCCGACTTATGCAGGCACAGTTCATCCTTTAACAAAGTATGTGATGGAATATATCTTTGGCATTGTGCGTTACAAGGATATATTAAGCGAATTGATTGTATCCAAGCCCTCAGCTACTTTGAGAAACGAGTGTGGGAGAACACCGTTGGAACTCCATATAATTTGGATTGTCATGAGCTTGAAATTCAAACTGGAGAGTAAGTCTAAAATCTACAATGACTCTTCTTTGGGTCATTTGTTCGTGATGAACAACATTGGCTTTATTGTTCAGAAAATTGAAGAGTCTTCTGAACTCAGTGAGATGATTGGGAATGACTATCGTAAGAAGCTAAGTGAAATCATGTTGGAAGCAGTCAACAGCTATCGTAGATCAACCTGGGACAGGGTGTTCTATTGTTTGAGGGACGAGGGACTACATTATGGTTTTGGTTTCTGTAAAGGGGTGTCAAAGAGAATTGTGAAAGAAAGGGTGAAGTCCTTCAACATTACGTTTGAAGAAGTTTGCCAGACTCCATCAACAACGTGGCTGGTGCCAAGTAATTTGCATCTTTGTCTGCAGGTTCATCAATCAATACTGGAGGAGTTGATTCCAGCTTATGAGTCATTTTTGGGGCAGTTCAAGAGGCATGCAGAGCACCCAGAGAAATATCACGTCAAATACTCGGTTGAGGACCTTAACTATGCAGTCATGGTTTCTTCCTGGAATGCCAGCAGCCTTTCTCCTTGAGTGCCCCCATAAAATGCTTCAACTTGAAAGGATTTTACAGTTCAGCAACTGTTTTAACTCATGTGATGCCAATGTGGTCGAGTGTCAAGGCTTCTGCTAGACTAGCTTTCAGTTAATAGTTCTAGTTTACATTTGTTTCAGACTAGATAAAAGTACCGTGGATGCGCACGCATATCAAATATGTTTGTAAGTTGTATTTGTGTCCAACACATTTGTGAGACAAATTCAAGCAATTCACAAGTTTCGGTGCACTTCGCTACTATAAAACATTTTGTAACCGTGGAGTAAGCATGAGAATGCTCTTTTTTTGTTTGCAACCAGAAATATCAGCATTTAAGAAGACACTATAATTCAATGACTTTAAACCGTCTACACCATTCGATTTCAAATCTTTTTTTTTTCTTCCTTGTCATCAATAACAACTGAGCAACGTAAGTAAATATTATGTTTGTGCTAATGTTATTCCATGTGTTGAAAAAAAAGTGAAATAGTACTCAGCTCATATGGGTGGATCACAAAAATATGCATGTTCAATTAGTTCAACCATGGCGCACAACAACAAAAATAGACTTAATTCATTTTGAAGTAGCACTTTTTTAATCTTGACGACTTCACTAATTTAATTGTGGCATGATGGGTTTTCCTTGAGTACATGCTCTAAACAATTTTGTTTGTTCTTTCACAAGTCTTGTAAATAAATGTACATAATGAGTACTTACAGATGTCGACTGGTTACACAGCTTCTTACTTATGCAAGTCTATTATTATTCATGTCTTGTGTTATATTCCAACTACCATCAAGCGTCCCCTCCTTTCTTGACCAGGCAACCATCCACATTAAATTAGAACAAAATAAAGTAATCAATTCAGGTGAGTGTGTGATTAGTTCCAGATTGGTATCATTTTGGAGTACATAATCTGTTCTTTCAATTAGTTCAATTTAATCAAGGACAATTCATACTATATTTCCACCGTTAGGAATTACGATGAACACATTAGCTAATGCATTCAGGTCAATGCGTTTACATCAATTAGGATCGAATGCCAAAATTTTGAAATAATTTTAAATTACACAAACTATGATAGCATAGTTAGAAGGGCGGGGCTAAATTTGCACCCCTCTTGCCTAATACCACACCCTCTTGTCACTAATAACTAAAGGATTGAAAAGTGTCAGCACCTCTTTTAGTGACGAAAGAGTGTGGACTAACCAAACAAAAATGTGTATTTTTTGTCCCACCTTCGTAGAAATGGCATTTAAATACCATGTCCAATCCTAGCATTGCTTTTTAATTGGACAATGGTCAAAGAAACCCAAAATATGGCATTACAAAGTTCTATAGGGATTTTTTCTACAAATGCTCTATAAGAGACTTTGACTACTGACTTTGACTACTGAGTTAATCGAATAGGCCCAAGAAAGATCAAGATTATCTGCTATACAGTATTTAGTAATAAAAAAAATTATCGCCGAAAGTATTTTGTCGTTGTTACTGAAATATATAATGATAATTTCTTGTCACTAAACATAAAGTGGCATTTTTTTGGTACCGGACATCTGCCGTAGAACAAAGGATCTTGATCCACCCAAGAATGTTAATATGTTGGAACACTCGAGGAAGACTAAGCGGAAGATATTTATATTACTCTGTCTCAATGATTATCTCTCCCAAAAGGGAGAATAAGCTTCCTAGAAACTCCAAGGGAAGCTTCCCGTGTTTTGACTTCAATTTTCTGGTGAAAAAAGAGCCAACTATATATGTTTTGTAATGCATTAGCCCATTAAAATTCCTTCGAACTTTTAAAGATTTAATTTCATCTGTATGAGCTTTATTTTCCACAAATGGAGCTTGAAGAAATTGTTACAGCATTTAAATCAGCCATGGATAGAATCCTAGGCTATTCGTGTCCTCCATCAGATTCTACTATGCAACCAGGAGAACGAATGATCTTTGACGGAGGCCGCCATGAGATTGATCAGTACTTTAAGGCTGTCGACGAGCTTCAGAAATCAATAATGCCATCAGATTATCAGATTGAAGTCAAGAGTTTGATCCAGACTGCCATGGCTCGACTCAAATTTGAGTTTCAGGCTATACTAGCCAGGCTCACTGATATTGATCCGAATGATGCAGACTATATCAGTTCAAATAGTGGCAGTGTACCGGAGTATGAAGGAGTCTGCTCTTATCCACACTATGAAATGGAAGTTTACTATCTCCGGAACATAGCTGAGAGGATGAACTTAGAGGGTCATCTTGCTTACTGCGCTGTGGCGTACAGGAACTCACGGAGAATCATTGTGGACAGCTGTTTGAGACTTCGTCTTGGCACTAAGAAATTTAGCACCAAGGACATCCAGAGAATGGAATGGGACGTGTTACAGAAGGAGATTAAACAGTGGATAACATCATCTAGCACGTGTTTTCAGATACTATTTGGAACGGAAAGATTACTGTTTGACGACATATTTCAAGGTGATCTTGGAACTGCAGTATATGATGAGTGTTTTGTGGGGATAACTAAAGATGCTGCAGTTCAGTTCATCAAATTCGCGGAAGATGTTTGCACTACTCGGCCATCGATGCAGAAGTTATTTGAGATGCTTGACCTTTATAATGCCGTCTTGCATCTGTTGTCTGACGTTAATTACTTCTTCCACTCCAAATCAGGAGAGTGCATACGTACTCGGGCTGCTGAGGTGCTGCCTCAGCTAGCGGATCTCATAAGAGCGTCGCTGTTGGATTTTGAGAATGGCGTGCTTCACGAGCTCTCAGATCCACCGATTTCAACAGGCGCAACTGATTTCTTGACAAGGTATGTTTCTGACTATATTACTCGCATTGTGCAACATAAGGAGACACTAAGCAAATTGGTTGTATCCAATCCGTTGATAAATTCGACAAAATGCGAGGATGGCATTCAATTTCTTGAAGGCAAGGATCGAAATCCATTAGAACTTCATTTGGTCTGGATCCTTGCGAGTTTGAAACTAAATCTAAAGGGTAAATATAAACACTACAAAGACGTCTCGTTGGGCCATTTTTCCATGATGAACAACATTCGCTTCATTGTTCGGAGAATTAAACAGTCTCCAGAACTGCTAGAGATGATTGGGAAGGACTATCTTGACGAGCTAGACGAAAACGTGTTGCAAGAAGCAAATATTTATCTGATATCAACCTGGGACAGGGTTGTGTATTGTTTGCGGGACAAGGGGCTACATTACGCGTTTGGTTTCTATAAAGGGGTGTCGAAGAGTGGCGTACCAGGGAGATTCAAGGCGTTCAACACGACGTTCGAGGAGGTCTGCCAGGCTCAGTCAACGTGGTTGGTACTTGATGCGCAGCTTCGCGAGCAGCTTCAAAACTTGATACTGGAAAAGTTGGTTCCAGCTTACAGGTCCTTCCTCGAGCAGTTCAAGAGCTACGTTCAGAGTGGAAACCATCCCGAGAAATACATCAATTACTCGGTCGAGGATCTGAGGGATGCAGTCGATGGTTTCTTCGTGGAATATCAGCTATGTAATGCTTTGAAATCAACTTCTCAATGAGGGAGTGGATTGACTTTGGTCTCATCCCTGCTTCTCGACAAGCAATACTTTGCCGAGCCTAGACTTGCTTTTATCTTCAGCTGTTGCCTCCCTTCCTTTATAACATCATCTATGTTTTTGCGCTGAAATCGTCAGTCTAATTGTGCAATGCTTTACTTTTTGTCAAGGGTATGCCTCGGCAAGCTATTCAGACTCACGAAGTGTAATCAGGAAGGACCAAAAAGTCATAGAAAAAATTAACGGTTAAACATAAAAAAATTTCGGCCGAAGGATCAAGTTCATAATGAACATGAAAAACCAAAAATATTAACTTTAGTTATAGAGTGTGTTTGACGCGGTTTTTTTTTTCCAGTTTTGGAAATTGGAAAAAAAAAGTGCGTTTCGTAACCATTTTTTTTTCTTCTCCAATTTAAAAAATCAGTTTTTAAACTGAAGAGTAAAAAAAAAACTCCAGAAACTGGTTTTTTTTTTTTTTTTCACTTTTGGTTTTTTTTTTTGAGACCACCACCATCACCCTCCCACCGCCGGCAACTGCCGACAGCCATCGCCGGCCGCCTGCAGCCATCGCCGGCCGTCGGCAGCCACCTCCGGGCGCCGGCCTCCGGCGACTGCCGACAGCCACCGCCGGCCGCCGGCAGCCACCTCCGGCTGCCAGCAACCACCGCCAGCGACTGCCGGCAGCCACCTCTAGCCACCGGTGACCACCGCCAGCAGCCACCTCCGCCGCCGGCAGCCACCAGCCACCACCGGCCACCACCACCGTCAACCACCGCCGACCGCAAACCACCCAAAAAAAAAGTCAAAATAAAAAGGGTTACTAAACACCCCAAAAAAAAAACTCAAAAAAAAAAGGTTATCAAACACCCACTAATTTTTGTAAAAAAAAAACTGCTTTTTAAAAATTGCTCTTTAAAAACTGAAAACCAAAAATTTTTTTTTGTCAAACCAACCCATAGTTCATCAATTCTTCACAAAACAAGAAGACATAATAAGCTTTACTTTTAAACGTATATATATACTACTTATGTTATTTTTAAATTATGTGGGGTCAGTAATGCATTTCTAAGTTTACCATAAGAATTTAAACACAAAAAAAAAACCTAACCATGATCTATTTTTTTCCTTTATAATCTAGAGGTTTGAAATTTGGAAAAATGAAGATGGAGCAAGGAAAAGACAAAGATTATGACCACCGGTGACACAAAAAAAAAACACTACAAAAAAGGAAACTTTAATACATTAATATTAATATCACAATATAGTGACATTTTCATAAACATTTTAAATACAATTATTCATTATTTTGAAAAACTAAAAAAAATCTAAAAATTTTAAGGGGTGACGATGGTCTCACCTCTGGTCATGCCTATAGTCCATCCATGTCTCGTGTGCTTCTAATCAGCTTGTAATTGATGTGTGTGCATGTAGAAACTGAGAGCGGGGACCAAACAGAGAAGGAACAATGAAAATATGCTAGCATAACGTGTTCAATGGTTCGTGTCTATCCTTGTAATGGTCTTCAACAACTAAGGCCACGTTTGACGCGGGTTTTTTTTCCTCTTTTTTTTTCAGTTTTGAAAATTGGAAAAAAATGTACGTTTGGTAACCATTTTTTTTCCTTCTCTAATTTAAAAAACCAGTTTTTAAACTGAAGAGTAAAAAAAAAAACTCCAAAAACTGATTTTTTTTTTACTTTTGATTTTTTTTTACCACCACCACCGCCGGCAGCCACCTCCGGCCGCTGGCAACCACTGCCGGCAGCCACCTCTGGCCGCCGGTGACTGCCGGCAGCCACCTCCGGCCTCCGGCGACCACCGTCGGTGACTGCCGGCAGCCACCTTCGGCTGCCCGAGACCACCGTCGGCGACGGCCGGTGACTGCCGACAGCCACCGCCGGCCACCACCACCATCGACCACCGCTACATCCCACCACCGCCACCGCAAACCACAAAAAAAAAGTCAAAATAAAAAAGATTACCAAACACCAAAAAAAAATTTAAAAAAAGGTTATCAAACACCCACTTATTTTTGTAAAAAAAAATAAAATTAAGTTACTCTTTAAAAACTGAAAATAAAAAAAAAGTTTTGTCAAACTAACTCTAAATACTTTTCACGGAATTTGAGAAAAGAAGGCAATATGATTTAGACCGGAAGATTGTGACTTGAGTACTATGCACCCTATAAGCTATAAGAAGCCATTATTATATTCATGTTCACAAAATAATATGGTCGACCAACTAATTGACTATAATTAACATTTCAATATCATGGGGGCTCCATAGAACCAAAAAAAAAATGTCATGGGGCTCCCATGATTTTACACTTCAATCTTTTGTTTTTCTTCATTAATGGCCTCTTGTTACTTTCCTCAACCATTTAGACGTGGGTCATTCCGAAGAGCGCTGACATAGACCATGATGAAAACATGTAAAAACATTAGAATTCTTTGGGACAAGAACGAGATAGTTAAAAATGTTAAAAGTTGATCTCTATGGCACTTCCCCGATAAGAAATGACTTGAACGAACGCTTCTAGATAATTTATGACCGATAATTATATCATGTAATAAATTCTTTTCACAACACGTCTCACTTTAGTGCCCAAATATTTTTTTGACCACGGCCCGCAACCCCCCCCCCCCCCCCCACCTCACCACTGCCCAAATATTTTCTTGAACTCACCCTTTAAAAGATATTGTTTTTTCTAGGATCAAAAGTCTTGACCATATAGGCCCGTTAGATTAGTCATGTTATAATTTTTTACTTCATTTATCCTCGACCTTTTATTGCATAATCGCTCGATTTAACGATTTAAATAGTCAATTATTCAATTCGAGACCATAAAGTATTTATGCCCACACTCACTGTTTAGGGCCGGTGAACCATGAGCTACTATCTCAAATTAATTATAAGCCATCACTCTCTTTGAATATATGATTAGGACCGGTCTTCAACTTCATCAGCATTTAAAGGATTAATTACAAAACTGTCCCCTTTGGTTTACACATTTTTGTACTTTACTCCCCGTGTTTACAACTTTTGTAATAATGTCCCTTAAGATTGATAAAACCGTTGCAAACAGTTCCAAAATTGGATGTCCGTTCAATTTTAGACGTTAAGTCCGCATGTGCACCGCACATGCCATTTCGGCATGAGTAAATTTGTAATTTCTCCTGCCCCCATCATACCTTTCTCACTGTTCATCTCTCTGACCTTGCCCAAGAGTCACAGCCCACATCAGACCACGTACAGCCGCCGTAGCCACCAAGGGGTCATCCATAATCCCACACAAGTGCAAAAACCAAACAGTGGGGCAATGCCGCCACAACCACGCCACTGCACTTGGCCGCACAGCCATCGCAAAGCTGTCGGAGCAGCGCCAATAAGATCCCAAAAAAAAAAATTCAACACAGATTATCCATCTGAGTTACACAACCATCGCCAATGGAGCTGCGTACACCACAACTGCTGACCACAGTCACGAAGCTGCCAGAGCAGCAATAAACGTCCTAGCAAAAAATGGGAGAGAGAGAAACAAAAGATGAAGAAGCCAGGCAGCGCCACCGGCCGTGGGTCAAAATCCTAGTGCCGTTGTCGCGGCACGTCTTCCAGCAAGGTGTCGTCCAGCTCTTGATCTGCGCCACCGTGCCCAAGAGGAGAGCACCGACGTCGTCTACCGCAATCAATCACCACCATATCCAAATCTACCAACCGCCACAAGCCCTGGCGGCGAGTCACCGCCATGATCAACAGCTCAAATCGGTGCCTCGCGGCAGTCGGTGCCACCGCCGCCTCACTGTTATGGCCTCACAGCTACGTTGCCTACCCACCGTCTATAAGAACCAGCACCGCCGTCCAGATTTGTGCCACTGATGGCGGCATTCCTTGTTCCTGATCTGCACCATCACGACCACTAAAAAGAATCGTGATGGGATTTTCTTCAGATCGATTCCCTTTTTTTCTTTTTCACGGATCTGCTTGTTGTGCTTTGACACTTTGTTCATCAAATCTTACCTTCTTTCTTTTTTGTTTGTGTGTGTGTGTGGTGTGGGCACACGATGGTTCCATATTCGTGGTGAAGGTGGTGACAAACAAAGGTGGGCGGCGGTGGTAATGATGGCAGAACCGTGCTGGTCGTTGTGGGTTTCCGGTTGATTGGAGGACAGGTTGACAGCTTGTGGTGGTGTGCGAGAGAGAGAGAGAGAGAGAGAGAGAGAGATAGAGAACAGAAAGAAAGGAAAATGGGGTAAGGGAAATTACAGATTTACACATGCCAAAATGGCATGTGCGGTGCACATGCAGACTTAACGTCTAAAATTGAAAGGACATCAAATTTTGGAACTGTTTACAATGGTTTTGTCAACCTCAGGGGACACTATTGTAAAAGTTGTAAACACGGAGAGTAAAGTAAAAAAACGTGTAAACCACAAGGGACATTTTTGTAATTGACCCGCATTTAAATCATCCATTTTGTTTCAAAACACATCTAACTATACCAAATTTAATTAGGCACGCCTTTAAATGCATCACGTTATTTTGTTGTTAAAACTTCTAAGCATGGGCTTGTCCAGTTGGTTAAACAAGGACATAATTGCATTTTCTTTATGGCAAATTTTGTCTATATTTGTCTTGTTAAAGAAATAAATTGTTCCGATTGCTTTCTTAAACTCTGTTTTCATATATCCCAAATTTCCAGCTTGTGCCCATTATAAAATTGAGAAAGCACCTCAATGCAATATATACAAGATGAGCATAATTTAACCTACTAACTTGAAGTTAAATGACTTTATTCATCTAAATATCTACGCCCAAAACAAGTAACTTCACACGTGCACTCTACAAAAAGTTTCAAAGAACAAAATACCCATTAAGCATTGTTTGGATTAGAGCATGGACAATTCTAGATGTGCCTCATTGTTTAGAGAAAACTTTAAAGTTGCACTGGTTTCACAATTCTTGGAAGTCATGTGGCATGGTGAAAGACAAATTTATTGGCAGTCCAAATCATTTTTAGATGCTTACGAGGGGACATAAAAGTTGCCCAAAGGGTACAGATGAAGCCAAATCTGTACCTAATGAAAGGAATATATCACACAAGAATCTCCACGTATCTCAATACTCTATTAAAGTGTAGTAAGCATAGACAAGGTTTGCTTTAATAAAGGGTCTACTGGGGACCATAAATAATGGTAATAGTGGTGTATATAATGACGTTAAATGTACGACTCAAAACATGATTACAATTCTTCTGTGTAACAACACTTAATAATTATTAAATATTTTAGTGATTTTTATTTAATGACGTTAAATGTACGACTCAAAATTATTACAGAAAATGTTAGTAGAAATGTCACTAACTATACTTAGCAACCATATATCAATTGTCACTATATAAAAAATATAACTATCTTTTTACGACTAGAATGCAGCCAAAAAAAATTCCCAACTTTAAGAGAGCATCAAGTGATAAAGATAAGGTTTCGAAAGATTCTGCATCATAGGCTGCATCTTTGTGCTACCGATGTCAATCTCCTCACTTCAGAACAACATTGCAATTGATAGAGGTGTACAACATTCCAAAACCGAGTTAGAAAAAGCTCTTTTAGTCTTGTCTTCGCTAAAAAAAAACACGAAACGAAATCCTCTATCTTTATACACTATAAGAAACTCTTTGATCGTTGGTTAGAAACAAATGGAAACAATTGAAGTGTAAATATTTTTGAAATGATTTTCATAGTCATAATAATGTGTGTTTGTCTTTTATCTTTTGACTACTCAATATATATTCAGTCTCAAAATATATTAAATATTCCTGATATTTTTAAACACACACACACACACACACACGTGTTTGGCTTATGTTTAGCTCATTATTGGAGAAACAACAAAGTGTGTAACTATAATCTTTTAGATGCCGTAGAAAATTACAAAAGTGATTAAAGTAACTCCATGTTACGTTACATTAGATCATAATAATTTTAGTGTACATCTAAACTTTTTATCTCTTGGCATGATATTTGTGATATGAAACTAACATAAGGAGTGTGAAACCAAAAAGATAACCCTAGAAAGGGGGGGTGAATAAGATTTTAAGACTACTTTAAAAATTAACAAATAAATATTATAAACTTAGAAAGGATAAGAATAACACTTGAAAAGCTATAATCAACAAACCTCAAACACAATATCTCAAGTAAGCAAACAAGCCAATCTCAACACAAATGTAAAACGATAACGTAAGGAGAAAAGGGTTTAGAGATACTTGACAAGGAGATTTAAATGGTTCGGTTTGATATACCCTCAAGCCTACGTCCACCCCTTCAAGGAAGTCCCTTGAAAGGCCCTAGAATCCACTAGTATGATTTTTCTTACGGGTCATGATCGAACATCTTACAATCCCTTGATGCTATGCCCACATCAAGAATAAGCTTTGACAATCTCAAAGCTCCAAAGCTTGACAACCCCAAGCTTTGATACAAGAAACTTTAGATGAAAAAATGTGTACAAGATTTCACTCTCAAGAAGTAGATGAATACAAGTTTAAGCACTAGAACAAGAGATATGAGTGTATGATGACTTATAAAAGTGTATATCTCTCAAATGTAAGCTCACAAAGAATGTTCTCTTGAAATGGATGAGAAATCAATGAAGAACAAGAGAGATTGAACAATTTCTTTGATCTTTGAGTATATGAAAGATAAGAGAGCTTTGAATGCAATTGATGAATCAAAACTATGTCCAAGATGAGTATTTATAGAGGTGGAAAAGAATATGACCGTTTGGAGTTAGGTGAAGCATTAAATGCGCCAAACGGTAAATACAGTCGACTGTAATGTGCCATTGCAATCGACTGTAATCTCAAAAGTAGCCGTTGAAAATTCAAATTTCCAACTTGCAGTTGACTGCATTCCAATACAGTCTACTGTAATAGGCTACTGGAAGTATTGCAGTCAACTGCATTGGAATGTAGTTGACTGCATTGGAATGCAGTCGACTGTAATACCTCACTGCCCAACTTGCAGTCAACTGCATTCCTGAAAATGCAGTTTCCTTATTTTCAAAGAATGAAAAACTTTTATGCATGCAAGGGAAACCTATGGGCAAGTTCTAGGTATACAGTCATCGTAACGATCATCTCTCTATGTCTAGTTTACAAAGAAGAAAATAAAAGCATTGTAAAATTCAATCGACAAATTCCTTCTTTGATGCGTTTCGTTGAGAGTCTTTGACCGTGTTGCTAGTCTAGTAGTCCGTTTGCATGAGTATGAGATTGTTCATATTGCTTCATCAACTCAATGCATGTTAGATAATATAAACATCAATGTTGGTTATCATCAAAATCAAATATAATCCTAGGTTAAATAACCGTAGAGTTAACAATCTCCCCCTTTTTTATGATGGCAAACATTGATTCAAATGATATGAGATATATAAGATAATGAACGCAAAGAAGCATGACAATCTCAATTATAAACCATAAGGGGTCATGAGAAGAAATCATGACAAAAAGCTCCCCCTGTCTTAAGCAATATAGGGCTGCCCCTAACTCAAGTAATATATGCTCATATCAAATTCACACAAGTATGAATCAACAATATTTTCTCCTCATTTTGACATCATTGAAAAAAATCAAGGGTGTATGTGAAAGTGATCAACTTATGTATCCATCCATGGATAATCAATATAGCTAACAAAGGCATTCAAACAAGAAAACATAAGTACTTGAATACCCATCAAAAGGTGTACCAAGCACCTTTTACAAAAATAGCACATTAAAAAGAAGTGAAAAGAATTTAGAAAAATAAGTGTGTGCAAATCAATAAAGACAAATAAGATTAAATGAATATCAACAAAATCAATAATTTTGGAAAGAGAAAAACCAACCAAAGCATGTTATAAGCATATTAAATAATGTTCACATAGGTGAAGAATGTCAAGTTCTCTTCTAAGAGCGGTAAACCTCTTCAAATCTAAAGGTATAGTGAAGATATCCACTAGTTGGTAATTTGTGTCCACGAAATCTAGAACAATATCACCTTTTTGCACATGATTACGGATAAAATGGTGTTTGATTTCTATGTGCTTAGTGAGTGAATGTTGGATGGAATTTTTGCTCAAGTCAATGTACTAAAGTTATCGCATAAGATATGTATGTGATCATACTTGAATCTAAAATCCAAAAGGGTTTGTTTCATCCAAAGAATTTGTGCACAACAAGCACCAACTGCCATATATTCGGCTTCGGTGGTAGAGAGTGCAACTGAGTTTTGCTTTTTGGAACTCCAAGAAACAAGAGAGTGACCTAGGAATTAGCAACCTCCACTAGTACTTTTTCGCTCGGTTTTACAACCTGCATAGTCGGCGTCGGAGTAACCAATTAGGTCAAAAAAGGATGTGTTTTTAGGAAACGATGACCCTAAATCGTGAGTGCCCTTAAGATATCTAAGGATTCTCTTGACGGCAACTAAATGAGATTCTTTAGGACTAGCTTGAAATCTAGCACATAAACAAACACTAAACATTATATCGGGTCTACTTGCTGTAAGGTAAATGAGTGATCTGATCATACCTCGATAGCGCTTAATATCAACATCCTTACCCTTTTCATCTTTATCAAGCTTTAATGAAGAGCTCATTGGAGTGTCAAAAGCATTTGATGTTTCCATGTCAAATCTCTTGAGTAGTTCTTTGGTGTATTTGGCTTGGTTGATAAAAATTCCATCCTTGCTTTGTTTGATTTGCAATCCAAGGAAGAAGGTGAGTTCTCCCATCATGCTCATTTCAAACTCCTTACTCATACAAGAAGCAAACTCTTCGCACAAGGATCCATTAGTAGCACCAAATATAATATCATCAACATAAATTTACACCAACAATAAGTCCTTGCCCTTAGATTTTATAAAAAGAGTGGTGTTAAGTTTTCCTCTTGAAAAACTATTTTCTAAAAGAAAACTACTTACCCTTTCATACCAAGCTCTAGGAGCTTGTTTTAGACAATAGAGAGTTTTGCTAAGCTTGAAAACACGGTTTGAAATTTTTTCATGTTCAAAGCCGGGAGGTTGAGCCACATAAACCTCCTCCGAAATAAAACTATTTAGAAAAGCACTCTTGACATCCATTTGAAAGAGTTTAAAATCTCTGTAGCAAGCAAAAACTAAAAGCATTCTAATAGATTCAAGTCTAGCTATCGGTGCTTAAGTCTCATCAAAATCAATTCCTTCTTCTTGGTTATAACCTTGGGCCACTAATCTAGCCTTGTTTCTAACCACGACTCCGGATTCATCAAGTTTGTTTCTAAAAATTCATTTTGTGGGTATAATCCTAAAGTTTTGAGGTTTAGGCACAAGGGTCCAAACTTGATTTATTTCAAATTGAACTAGCTCTTCTTTCATAACAAGCATCCAAGATTCATGATGTAGAGTTTCAGAGAAGTTCTTCGGTTCAATTTGAAAAAAAAAACGCTAAATTAACATGTTGTTGAAGAGAGCGTCAAGTTCTTACCCCACTCAAAGGATTACTTTGCGTTCATTATCTTATATATCTCATATCATTTGAATTAATGTTTGCCATTATCAAAAAATGGGAGATTGTTAACCCTACGGTTATTTAACCTAGAATTATATTTGGTTTTGATGATAACCAACATTGATGTTTATATTGTTTAACATGCATTGAGTTGATGAAGTAATAGGAACAATCTTATACTCATGCAAACGGACTACTAGATGAGCAACACGGTCAAAGACTCTCAACATAACGCATCAAAGAAGGAATTTGTCGATTGAATTTTACAATGCTTTTATTTCCTTTTTTGTAAACTAGACATAAAGAGATGATCGTTATGATGACTGTATACCTAGAACTTGGGCATAAGTTTTCCTTACATGCATAAAAGTTTTTCATTATTTGAAAACAAGGAAACTGCATTTTCTGAAATGCAGTCAACTGCAAGTTGGGCAGTGAGGTATTAAAGTCTACTACATTCCAATACAGTCGACTGCAATACTTCCAGTAGTCTATTACAGTCGACTGTATTGGAATGCAGTCGACTGCAAGTTAGAAATTTGAATTTTCAACAGCTACTTTTGGGATTACAATCGACTGTATTTACCGTTTGGTGCATTTAATGCTTCACCTAACTCCAAACGGTCATATTCTTTCCCACCTCTATAAATACTCATCTTGGGCATAGTTTTGATTCATCAATTGCATTCAGAGCTCTCTTATCTTTCATATACTCAAATATCAAAGCAATTGTTCAATCTTTCTTATTTTTCATTGACTTCTCATCCATTTCAAGAGAGTATTCTTTGTGAGCTTACATTTGAGAGATATACACTTTCATAAGTCATCATACACTCATCTCTCTTCGTCTAGTTTACAAAGAAGGAAATAAAAGCATTGTAAAATTCAATCAACAAATTCCTTCTTTGATGCATTCCGTTGAGAGTCTTTGACCGTGTTGCTCGTCTAGTAATCTGTTTGCATGAGTATGAGATTTCATCAACTCAATGCATGTTAGAAATATAAACATCAATGTTGGTTATCATCAAAACCAAATATAATCCTAGGTTAAATAACCGTAGGGTTAACATAGTATAAATAATTACTAAAGGTAAATGTAAATAGGTTATTCAAGCAAATATTACAACACAAAACTAGATGCAGATATTAACCCAGTAAACGTAATATAACGGTATGGTAGGAATAGAGTGGGTACTAGTTTCCATTACGGAGTTGAGCGTAATGAAAAACACCTTTTAGATGATGGATTTAATGAAAGTGACCTCGTTGGTTGTATGCAGTTACGCCAAAATGACCATTACAACCTAAACAGTGAATCAATCACATAGTTTTTCGTTACATAGCTAATTATGTTTTGTAATTACCTCTAAACAGTGAATCAAATGGGCTACAGGAATAAACCAATGCCACCTCAAGCAATTGGGCCATTTAACTTCTGTAACACTCAATCTACGGTCAGTATTGCCTTTTGTCTCTATATATGTAACTAGAAAATTGCGTAAGTTGTAAAAATAGTCCTTTAAGTTTGGCTAAATATTCAAAATGATCCTTGGAGTATCAAAGATTTTCAGTTGGTCGTTTACGTTCACTTCCATTTATGAGATTATCTTTCTGCTCATTAATGGTGGGAAGCCGATACCTTTGTGGCTTTGATGGAAGGATAAATTTGAAAATCTATGTCTAATACCCCACAAGAGCGACATGTCAAAAAATTCACGTTTGTTGGGCATAAAAAGTGGAGTTATGAATATATCATTTCGCTCAAAGCAGCAAAGGTATTAACTTCCCGCCGTTATGAATATATCATAGTTTTTACTAGATAACATTGTATTACTCTCGACCAACTAGGATAATTTGATACCTTGCATAATACCTCGTTCTTTCTTAATCTCTCATTCTATCAATCAGTTCTTCCGATTCAATAGTATTAAAAGATCGAGGCTAATCATCCACAATAGTATTAAAAGATCGAGGCTAATCATCCACGCCAATGGAATACTTGCTCCTAAGTAACATATTCTCCTCCTTAGAAGTTAGAACCTTCATGCTAGTGCTTTATAAAATAAGTTCATTCCAACCCCCCCAACACACCCACACCCACCACGTTTTATGAATGGTTTGAACTTTGCTAGTAGTTTCAATACCTATTGCACAACCTGACAATTATACGATATATAGCTACAAAGCTACAATTCAAACCACAAATTAAGATGAAGCCAAAAAAAAAAAATTCGCCGTAATATACCGTCTGCAAACAATTTTCAGAATGAACCCTAGCTAGCCTTGCATAGGAATAGACAGTCACGTGAAGCATGCGAGAGTATGAAACCCCGAGTAAGCAGCTGCCATGTGAACTGACTTGTGTTTCCACGCTAAAAGATCAGGAACAATAAAATTAAATGTTGTCTTTCTAAGAGAAGACATGGCCCTGTCATATCTAATCCATGGCGGGCTATGGCTCTGATTTATTAAAGAAGATGGTGGGGTTTCATGGATTCCCATAGCAATAATAATTATAACAATATATGAAATGGAGGTCCCTTTCACAATCATGCAAGCAAACTCAGCAATCCTCTGCTTTGCTTTGCTTGGTCCATCCATTACTTAACCCCATCATAGAGTAGAAACACCCTTATGAATGCGACTTCTCAGTCATTGCTATCAATAAGTTCGGGTCGGCACCAAGGCGGCCAGTGTTGCCTTTGCCTACAACTAACTACGTACACTACAAAAATGATGCAGTGGGCCGGCTTGACTTTGCTTTGTTTTCACTCTTGCACGACTTTTTAAATTCCAATAGTTTCGGGAGCACTTCAGAAATTAAAAAATTTTTATTTGTATCTCGTATTGTACGAAAAGCCTAAAGTCTTCCATGTAACCGTAAATTATGGTGGTTAAATATATTACTCCCTGACTTGCAAATAGTGACGCTAAAAAATGTTATTAAGAATTGTCGTTAAAATCGCGACGATTAATGTGAGGATTTGTAGGCTATTCCTATTACCGGAGTGGCCGGCAAAATCTTTCATTATGAACTTTCTCGAAAGTGGATAGTTTGAGTTCTCTTTGAGTTTGACTACGAGAACCTTATTGATTTGCTTGCGAATTGGATAACTTTTAACCAATTTTGAAAGGTGACTTGGCACGATAAGCTTGAGTTGGCCTATATCGCTACATGACGACCGCTATCGGATTTAAAAGTTTGTTAAGAAGATTTTTCACCTGGTCAAGGGAAAAGGTCAATGTGGATAGATTTTCTTCAAGTTTAGTTACCTGTTGAGGACGATTTATGCTGCAAGTTTCTTGGGCAAGAAGATCACAATATATATATGCAACAAAGAGATTGGCGGCTCTTGCCAAAAAATTGTTACACGTGTTGGTAAGGTTTGTTAACTTTTCTTCGAGAAAATATCCCTCCTCGAGCATAGAACCGTACGTGTCCTTTGCACGTGCACGTGAGTGTGTGTGAGTTAGAAAATTCAGACGCAAACCTTGGTTGAAAAGGTTCTTTGTAATGTGCTTAGGAAGGATGAAGATGCACACCTGTTAAATCAGGTGGATTTTGTTACCAAACTAGTACAAGTTGTAACATCCATAAAAATGGCATCCCTATGCTAAAATGTGATGATATTCAGAGCAGATTTTTATGCTTTTGGATTCGAGATCGTCATTTTTCTCGCGATGCGGAGAGTAATAGTGGTGTTGTTCTTGGCCAACGTGGTGTGCTTTCTCAGCAGCAGCGTGCAACGAGTAACTTTATGGTGCAGGTGATAGTTTGGAGGAGTACTAGGATCACAGTGTCATTCTAGCGTGGTAGTTGCAGTCGTGCAATAAGCACGGTGTTCTCCATCAATGATTTTGACTTGCACGTTTTTTCAAAAATTCGTTCTAGAAATCTTTATGGTCCTCTTTAGGTACACTTATTAGGGTGTTTTGTAATGGACTTGTGACATTTGGGAGCTATACTAGTACATGTTGCACATGTTTGTTATAAACAATGAAGGTCCACCATTAGGAGTGAGCACTTAAACCATTCAAATCGATCTAATCAGTCAAATTGAACAGACCAATCCGGCTAATTACAAACCAATTTAAAAAAATAATTGATTCTTATTTAATTATTGTCTAATCTAATGTCCGGCTCAATTGGTTCAGGTCAATTTTTTTTTATTTTTAGTTTACAAACCTAATGATCGGTTCAATCGGTTGGTTTGGCCCAAAACGCTCTATCCATCCAAATCGATCCTTTTGATTTGTCCAAATTAATGAAAGCGAACCTAGTTAAACCGAACTGTTTATTTACATTTTGGTTTTCTTTTTTCAAACCGATGGTAGTCGATTATGTTTCGTATTCAGTTTTCACATCGAACCAACTGAATTGTATGACAAAACGATTCCACAATTTCACTAAAAAACGGCGACATGAATACTTTGTACTTATAGCAGGAAAAAAAGCTATAAATTAGATCAAAAGACAAGGGTTCAATCAAAAATAAAACTGTGCTATTGATGTTTATAAATTACATTTGCAACATAACTTCATATCCAACCATACGTTAGTGGTAAAATTAATTAAGCTGTCTTTGGTCTGATGTTCATAAAATGGACTAACTAATGAGCTATTTTTATGTAGAAATCAAGCCGCATTATGTGGGAAAACAGTCGGTCATAGTATTTTTCCCAAATAAGCATGCTGTCAAAAAGTTGCATTATGAAAATGCATGTTGACATCTACTCATGAAAATGAAATGATCGCACTATGAAGTAGGAACCCCGTTAATAGTTAAACATGATACTGCTTTTACAAGTTAAAGAAAAAGAGTTGCTTTGAACGACCTTTTCAAACACCTTCTGTGTTTACTTAAAACTTCTTCAATTTTTATTCGCCACTAAAGTCAAATATCGTCGCAGTAATGTGTTTTGTAACTAATATGCATGATGGATATGTAAATATTAAAAACCATATGAAAGTAGATTAACCAAAAAAAATTCATCTTTTTTGGTCATCGAGGTGACACAGTTTAATTAACGTGGGATAAAAAATAATACTTAGACCGAAGGAAAGAATTGCAGATGACTCCTACAACGCACGATGTGCGATTTCACCCGATTCACTATAAGCCCCCCCACAGTTAAAGAAATAATGTTCTTCAACTAAAAACTATTGCAGACCCGATAAAATGACATCAATACTGTTATTTTCTTATCAAATTTTAGGTTAATGCCCCTTGAAGCCTTTTAACCTCGTCTCTCCCTCTCTCTAACGAACCACCCAAACACCATCATTCAAGTCCTGCTCCACCCTAACCACTTAAAGATCATGCCGCTGTCACATAAATCAATGACTCTATACCTAAGGTAGTGTAGCGGTTCATATCGGGGTTGAAATCCAAATTAGATTTATCAATATCAAACCAAAAAAAGAAAAAAAAACAAGATCGATAGAGGAGATGCGACCACTAACAATGCATACCACTGCTGTGACAAGATCGGCAGAGGAGACGCGATGTGTGTGTGTGTGTGAGTTTGTGTTTTTTTTTGGGTTGGGGGTGGGGGGGACTATGTGTGTTGCGATGGGGCATAGGGATGGCACATTGTTGCCAGCGATGAGATCGACAAAGGAGACGTGGTGTGTGTGTGGGTCTTTGTGTGTGTTGGTTGGATATGGGGATGGGGATGGGGGATGCAACTGCGGGGTACGTGTGTGTCTGTTTAGTGATGAGGATGGGGGGTGACAGTGTGTGTGCGTGTGGTGGTGGGTGATGGAGGATGGGAATGTTGTGTCTCTGTCTGTCTGTCTGTCTCTGTGTGTGTGTAGTCACGACTCGCAAAGGACGGGGGGATGAGAGCGGCAATATGTGTGTGGTAGGTGATGGTGGATGGGGTTGGTCCTACAGCAGTAAGGATAGTTGACAAGAGTGAAAGTGAATACGAGGCAAAGTTGTCAATTTAAAAAAATATATGTTAGTGAGTGTACGTGTTTTTTACGTACGATATACTTGGATGAACCCATTTGCAGAGAAGTATTTCGTTAATTATGGAGAGCTTTAATCACATCATTTTGAAGTGCAGAAAATGAAATCGCAAATCGTTTATAGTAATAAAGGTCATTAGCTATTTTTTTTTAATTACATGGAAAGGATAACTTTTATCGATTTTTTTTCTTTAACAAAATCAAGACTGTGAAGTGCTCCTGATGGACGAAAAGTTGGTCCAAAAAAAAGTCAAAAGTAGTATCGATTTTATCATTTCCTGGCCTCACCAAGTCCCACTTCATTGTTTAGTGGTACTAATCCAATCATTAGCCCTTTAAGATCCACCTGTCATCAATAATGATTTGTTACCAAACATATGAAAACGTGAACCACAAGTGCCACCTGCGTGGATTATGAGGTAACGGCAATCAGCATTTAATGTAACAGTCAATATCAATTTAGGATTGATTACGAGGTGTGAACACCGTAATAATTCAGCTGTCATCAGTACGACATATGCAGCAGTAATTCTCAAACATCTGGAAGCTGAGCTGGATAATCGAAATCGAGGCACACGTGGCCACCGCATACTGGTTGGTAGGGCACCTTAAAAGGGCAATATAAGAAAAGAATAATAAGGTTCGGTAAGAAAAATCAGCAAATTGGAGAGAAATGGTGAGCTGGTAATCCCATAATAAAAGGCTCACAATCAAAACTGACAGCTTTTATTGGGTGATGTGGCCGCCATTAGTCCACCCTCCAACCCGCCAATCATTGACACCCCCCGCCCCCTACATAAACCCCAGGCCCCTTTATCCCCTTTCTCCCCACCCGCCTCTCTTCCCCTCTCCCCAGAAAGGAATTTTTTGCCAAAGAGATGTTTATGTGATTGAGGAATTGTAATTGGGTTTGTTTTGAATGTCTGAGATCGGAGGAAGAAAAGGCCTGCTCTGATTCTGTGTTTTTGCTGTGAAATGTCTTTGATGTTCAAATTTTTCATTCCGGAAGAGATTGAAGAAGGAGATTGGGAGAAAGAGCGATAAAGTAGAAGAACTCCGGCACGGGAGAGTAGGAATACTTGGATTGGTTTCGTTCTGCTTCTTTTGCATGTAATTTGAATTGGGTTTGAATTGTTTTTATTGCGGCTTGAATTTTATTGAATAGTGTTATTACTGATTTCATTTGTTTATGTGTTTCTTTTTATTTAGATTTGCGAAGATGTCGGCGACTGTGGTTAGCGAAGCAATGGTGATGACGGCAGCGGAATCGCAATCGAAGCCGACCGGTGATGTCCAGTTCGTGAAATGTGACTGTTGCGGGTTGACGGAGGAATGCACGGTGGCGTACATAGACAACGTCCGCGAGCGGTTCAACGGGCGGTGGATCTGCGGGTTGTGCGGCGAGGCGGTGAAGGAAGAGATCGTGCGGTGCGAGAGGTTGGTGAGCATGGAGGAGGCGGTGAACCGGCACATGAGTTTCTGCCGCAAGTTCAATTCTGCCGGTCCCCCGCCGAATCCGGCCGTGCATTTGATATCCGCGATGAGGCAGATCCTGCGGCGGAGTGCAAACTCGCCAAGATCCATGCCGAGCAGCCCCACCAAGACGGCAGCGATGAGAGGCTCTCGATTGGGCCGGTCGGATAGCTGTATCCCGAGCTTGTCGCTGGTTGATTCGTTGCCTTATCGCGGCATGGAAGAAGGTAGTAAATGAATTGGTAGGACAATCTGCGCAATGTAAAGTTTCATAATTTCTCTTCCTGCAGATAAATAATTTAGATTCTTCAATTAGTTGAGAAAATTCTAGTGGTAACTCTATTTTTGGCGAATGGAATACCGTTCTTTTTCAATTAGGAGCATGAAATTCGTTTTAGGCTAGACAAGATTAGCCCAACTTTTTTATGCCGATTTTGGCACAACACTGCTCCCATTTCACTTGCTGAGCTACGGGAATCGTTTGCTTTCCTCGATCTAGAATTACGATCTTTGGCTCTGGAATCTCCTAGGCATGCAAGTGGGTCTTCGAGAAGAAGTGGGTAGCTTGATGAATTTGACAAACTTTGTTGTGGGTGTAGTTGCATAATTGCAGTTTGCGCGTTACATGATTAGGGATGATAGTGAGCTAGCAGGAAATTACACAAGAGTCTCCTTTTTGTGCGTGGGCCCAATAATTGTTGCCTGATTCCTTCCAAAGACAGCAATGTGGGCAAGCATGCCACTCTTGTCGTCTGGTAGCCGAACCACCTAAATTTCATGGGTGAATTGGTGGTGGCTTGTAAACTCCCCCATCCGCTAAAGTCCCGTCGCAAGACCTCCATTTCGTGAATGTCCCATGGATGCGAAAATTCAGCAAAGCAGCTCTGTTTGGATTGGATTGGATTGCATTGTTTGCCACCAAGGTTGAAATATTATTGGGTTGCACATAGTCTGTCTCAATCGTTGCACGGTGTATTATGTCTTACTAGTACTTGACGCCGGCAAGAATTCCCCTCTTGCGCTTTTGTTGCTCAAGAATGGGTTGGATTGGATTGTTTGTCACCGAGGTTGAAGTATTATTGAGTTGTCCAAAGTGTCCGTCTCAATCGTTGCACAGTGCATTATGTCTTACTAGTACTTGACGTGGGCAAGAATTTCCCTCTTGAGCGTCTGTTGCTCTACAATTATTTGATATTGTTAAACTCGCATGCTCTTCCGAAAGAATAATAGGTTTGATATTATATAAAACCGTTGAGAACTTGCTGTAAAATAAGTTCTCTTTTAATCGTTAATTCTATCACATCAGCGCTCTATATCCATTAGCTTTGAATGAATAGAAGTAATGAGAACGAACCACCACCGTGTAATATATTATCCCGTCAGAAAATTTGTGAAACATGCCTTGACATTGGCCTCTAGCTTGGGCTGGTTCGTGATTAGGAGCAATAAATGTGTCCATGTGCGGAAGTCCTAACAGATGTGTTGTTAGGCTCAAACACTTGACAGCAATGTACTGTTCTTCTTTGGGTCTTCAATGGAGACGCTTCTGAGAGAGAGAGAGAGAGAGAGAGAGAGAGAGAGAGAGAGAGCGGGGAGATTGGCCATAACTTTACGAAGTGGGTCAGTCACGGCTTCTGTTCAAGACTGACAGCCTGAGTCGCTGCTAGTTTGGATATATGTGGCCGACTCAGTCGTCCACATATATCCAAACTGGCAGATCATGGTCTTGGTGGTGACTGCTGTGCACCCTGACAATCAAAATCACATTCAAATAGCTTTAATAAATCACAATCACACCAGTGCCACCATATAGTAGTCCAAAGAACTTTCGGGTATCAGTGACTGCAAATTTAACCATGTCAGACTTGGAATTGAAACAGGAATGAGCGTGTTTATGATCTCCTCAGCTTAATCTAAAGCACATAAGTCATTTGTATTGATTCATCCTCTGCACCAAGTGTGTCTATGGTCTCTTCAGCATAATCTGAAGCACAGCCATTCGTACTGATTCGGCGCGTGCCATGAAACATATCATAGGAGTGAGAGGAAATTAGCTAAGTGGCGGCGCCATCTTTTTACGACCTTTGTTATTTAAGCACTAAATTTCATGAACACAATATTATGGGCATAGCAAGAAGAAATCAACTAGTAGAAGCGGGAATCTTGGCAAAGTTTGTCTGTGATGTCAGGACATACTTCTCGATGGATAGGTTCCCATCAGACACAATGACAAACGACATTGACTGCCAACAATAATGCTATCATCCCTAATTAATCTAATATGAAGATCTATGTTTTACTACTTGATGCCGTAAAACTTTATAAGTCCGAATTCTAGTTATTGAGAGATAAAAATCTCACATCTGTAAATAGTATAGCCATTTGACGTTGAGTTGAATACTTTCATGCAATATCAGAGCTGCTCGATCTAAATTCAACAAACAATCAAAAGTTAATTCATTTACCGTCACTCGGTCTATTTCTCCACATGCTAAGCTTACTCAAAAATTATTCAGGCCAGGAGATATGTGGAAAGACACAAATTTCAAATTGGGTAAATAAATTACAATTGATGCTTTCACAAGAATACATTCCTAGTTTATCTAATACTGAAGTGGGTTCCTCGACTTGCTTGTTGAATAACGCAATTAAATTTGCCTGCAACATGATTAGACCAGCAGAGTACTAGTTTTTTTAATAGAAACTTCTGGAGCAAAGGGAAGACGAGCTAAACAATTGTGTTAACAGTAATCATTTTGGAGGCAGACACCTACTTCATTTTAGTAATTCTAAACTCCCTGTCATGCCAAGACTTAGGTGGATCCTCTAGGAATAAACTCGATATTCACAATCATCCATCATCTCAAGACTCGGGTTTTAATTATAGACTGTATCATATGAATAATCCTATGGTCATACATACAATCATCAGGCATAATGACTTCATTACCAAGTGGCAAAGAGTTCATCCCTTTCCCTTTTTGCCTTGTTACCGTTGACTGATGATTTCGAACGTCAAGTCGTTGACTGGGAGCTTTGTTTTAACAAAGACATAATTCCTGGCAAATTTACTTCTAAGATACTTTCTGAAGTGGGAACTTCGGTTTATACTTTGCCCAGCAAGTTCCTAGATGAACTACCTACTTATAGCCAATTTCTCATGACTTTGGGTCATGACCATCACAGTGGAACACCTACTTTTACACCTTCGAGTGCTTCTTCATACCCTAAGTTGTCATTCAGTAGTAAATATCCGTTGCAATTGCATTTTTTAGTGCCAAATAGGTTAAGATAAAGCATAGTTTAATGTGGAAATGGCTTGCACAAGAAAAGCAGCAAAACATAGTTCATCAAAGTTTTGTCTCATTGCACATTGATAGTAAGGTAGATCGACCCCTGGACTACCA
This sequence comes from Escallonia herrerae, assembly GCA_033070095.1. NCBI lineage: Eukaryota > Viridiplantae > Streptophyta > Magnoliopsida > Escalloniales > Escalloniaceae > Escallonia > Escallonia herrerae. The sequence continues at coordinate 108,988 of JAVXUP010001927.1, read as the reverse complement.
TGAGAAGTTACTATAAATCGACGAAAGCTAATAAATACACTATTCAATGGCACAGTAACACATGAAGTTCCGTGTTTTAGTTAGTTCGTTTATTTCGTGGTTGGGTAAACACACACACCTCCCCCTGCTCCCCTCCCCCCTCCCACGCCCAGCCACCTAAGTCTAGGTCATATCAAGCTCTCTAAGGAGCAGCCATCCAAAGGAGTGGACGTGATTTGCTAGAGATTGCAGAAAGGGAAAGGGATGCTGATCTCCCCCAAAAAACAAAAAAAGATTAACATATAATAACCATAAGCACCACAGGATAAGGTAGCCAGAAATTCTCAGGATGGAGGTTCAATATTGCTATATGCTAATGAAGCTCAAACATACTTCAAGGCAAAGTAGATATGCTAGCCGAAGTTGATCCCCTGGGCCAGCGGTAATTCACTCCCATAGTTGATTGTACTGCCAAGGACATGACAAAATTGGCCAAAATCAGCACAAAAAGTTCCAAAATGCTATGTAAATATCATCTTCACCAAGATCCAACTTTGAACCCACAAATCCAGAGTGCATAAAGCCCAATATAGTGAAAGTTGTAAGTGACGATAAGCACATATTAAAGACAACTACTTCAAGAAGCTAAGGACTAACCAAGTTGATCGTCTCATGTACTGTTTCCAAGAGTCACTTCCAGCTTCACGTCCCCCTCCTGTAGACTTTTCACCGCCAAAAGCACCACCGATCTCAGCACCATTTGTTGGTATATTTACATTCACGATACCACAGTCACTTCCTCGAGGCCTGCATGAATTCCGACAATGAGAGAAGTAGCTAACCCTAATGACAGTGGAGGAGAAACTAATACCTCCAAATAATCAATTTTGTGGAAAAGACAAATAAAACTAACCACGAAACTAGTTACATGGATGTAGAACTACTCACCCAGTCCATTTAAAGATAACTTCTGGTTTCTTGGTAAATATGGAACTACTCAATCCTTGAGGTACGGAATTGTTTATCTCAATTGCTTCTTCTAGTGTCTGTAAAAAGAATGATGTTTTATGAAATACGCAAATCTCTTTTTCTTCCCCTCTAGCTAAAGTAATTCTTATCTAGGGAAATTAATTCCAAAGAGTACCTGAAACTTCATAACATAAAGTACAGGACCAAACAACTCTTCTTTTACAACATCTGTATCCGGAGATATTTCAACTATGGTGGGCTGCACAAAGTTTCCTTCTGACTCTATTACTGAGCCACCTACAAGTATCTTCCCTCCCTGCAGAGCATTGGTTAATGAAGCAAACTTGGACTCGGAATAATCAAGAAAATTCGTAATGACTTAAAATTTGAACTGTAATCAGAATGTTTTTTTCTCTTTCTTCAACATGCGGTTAAATCCAATCGATCATGTTGCCCATTTATGTTTTTGCAGAACATAAATGATCAATATAATGTTCATTTAAGCAGTTAGTCAATCATTTATTTCTTAGGAGTAAAGACGTTTTCGTTTTTCTTTGCGTAGATTTATTTCTTTATTCTTCGCTTGAATGTCTTAATACCTTGATTTGATCTCCCGTCAAATCAATTCCTGGTTCCTCCCCTACAAGCAATAACAACGGCAGTGCTGGATTCTTGAAGGTGATGGTAACCTCTGAAGCACGGACACCCCTCCTAGGGGGGGTTTGGTGTCCTAAACGAACGGACACCCCGACACCCTCCGGACACCGCCCGACACGTGTCCAACACCGCCAATCGGTGTCCTAAATTTTTATTTTTTTTTTAATTTTCCGACACCGTGTCGGACACTTCATCGAGGAGTGTCGGACACGGTGATGTGCAGTGTCCGACCGTTTGGGGCTACTTTGGAATTTTTGGAACTAATTTCGGGGGTCAATCGGTGTTAAATGTAAGATGTGGGGGTTTTTTAAGAGAAACAGATTGTGCCCTAAATCCCTAATCTGAAAAAAGCAACATCTGCGAATCTCACCTTACAACCGTCAGCTTGGAAGCACCTCACGGAAGCCATTATCGACTTGTAGCTATCGCCGGAGCTGTTCGCGAACATTCCGAAGCCGACGCCGACGATTCCAATCGCCGTCGCGAAGACTGAAGCAGCTGCTGCGACTCGCCGTCGCTATCGCCGGAGGTCACTGCATCGTCACAGGTACCTTCTCTTTGAAGTCGTCTGTGACTGCCGTGCCTCTCTCTCTCTTTAGTTATTTCTCCCTCCGTCGTTGACTCGAGACTCAAGACTGAGAGTCATTTACACTTTGCCGAAAATGACAATTATTTCTTCCTTGACACTGCACATCTTTCTCAACCCATTACATATTGTGTAGTTAATTTCCATATGTTGGAAGTTAGTGCTATAGTCAACTTAATTTCAATAGTTATTTTGTCAACTTAATTTCAGAATGCAATTTTGTCGACTTATTACTTATTTCAGTTATTTCCTTTGTTTCCTATTCGTATGACTCTGTAAGACTTAATTTTTTTTGTTATGTACCATGCACTATGTTGGATTTAACGTTTAAGTATGACTTGTATTTGAATTCCTTGTTTTGGTAGTTTTTCATTATTATTTGTTATTTAAGATTATGGAATGTATTTGATACTTATTAAATATATATATATATAATAAAAATATTTAAAAATAGCGGTGTCCTGCGGTGTCCAAAATCCGATTTTTTGGAAATTGCGGTGTCCGGTGTCCCCGTCGGTGTCCGTGTCCGACACCGTGTCCATGTCAGTGCTACCTAGATGGTGACAGGAAGAGACACAATAGGTACTTCTTGAAGCAATAAATTTTTCCTATGACACGTATAGTAACATTTTATGATTCTTGAAGGCCGTTCTCGACATGCTTTCCTTTTCTTGAAAAAAATAATAACAAAATAGGTGGTTATTGTTATACTATATAGACCATAAGCTTGAGGTACATGCCTGAGACTTGATCGAGATAACTCCCTTCTCAAAATTCTCTTTTGAGGCACGAGTATGCAATGGCCCAAGCAATGTGTCTGCCTCTAAGGGATCCCCAATTTTCACTTGCTTGTATGCCTCAAGTAGTTTCTCGAGTACCGTGTCATATACACTTTCATGAAGCAGCTGCAGTTCAAGAGATCAAGGGGAAGTAATTAACTGGTTAGCTTTACTAGCTTAGGCATCTAGAAGGAAAAACGTTCTTAACATATGTCCATAATCTTAGTCCATCCAACAAAGTCATTGTGAAAACAGTTTACCGTTTTCAAAGACAGTTATAACTTTAGGAGAATTTAAAGAACTACAGTAGTGATAGTCTGGTAGTGCTAATGATGATAGCTGCCGAGAAGCATGATTATGGTAAGTTCAATATTATGCGATCTAAAATTCAATTTCAGAAAAAAGACACTGAATTTTGGAACAACCAAAAAGATAAGGAGGAAGTAGATACTATATTACCAATCTCCGGCATGTTGTGCAGCGTTGACCAGCTGTGCCAATAGCAGCAAACAAAACCGAGCGAACGGCAAGTTTGATGTCGGCATCATCCATGACAATTATAGCATTATTTCCACTCAACTCAAGCAGGCATTTACCAAATCTCTCATTCACTGTTTGTTGAACCATTAGACCCACCTATAGTTGACAAATGAAAAGAAAAGAAATTCCATTCAAATCAGCATAGTTACATTCAATTGGAAAAAGAACCCACGAGCATGCAGAATTTAACATAACAAATTGTTGCAAGAGTAGTAAACCTTGAAAAGCAAAATCTTAAGAACCCAAAGCATTTTCTGCGTAAACATTGTTTGAGGAATAGACACAACAAATGGAGTCTCAGCCAAGTATCTCATATGAGGTAAATGCAATGAAATGCTTTTTCTGTGACAAATAAGTAACTTCAATATATGCACCACGGAAAGGAGAGAAGAGGAAATTCGTTGTACTTTTAACTTGGGCAACACATAAAACCAACCCTAAAGCAAGTTTCATTATCCTTTCAACATCTGGTTGCAAAATTAGTGTTCTTCCACAAGTGATTTTGGTAGAACCGCTATGGAAATGACCCAGTAGTGACATTTACCTACTCAGTTCGACTGATTAAATACAAGGTCATGCTTTAGGGACTCATTGACAAATAAAAGAAAGTCCGGCTATTTTCCACGCCCACAATTTTACTGCCTTCTCCAAATTTGCCCCCATTTTGTCTCTCTTACATTAAACAACTACCATATTCCGGAAGCACAAGCAGACACTCGAACGTGGTGATGATGGTTTTGATGGCCAAAATGGCTGATGCGGATTCAACCTGCCACAACCTACCTATCAAAAAAGGACAGCAAAAAAAGCGCTTGATAACTATCAAAAGACAATAATTCAGAAGGAGACGGTGGGAGTTTCAAACGACTTCAACAACAACATCATGGTTGGTTTTGTTCCCCTTTCAACCTGAACATCGCCATCAACTAAAATTGCATGTCTCTGTGTATGGACATATGGGTCGTGGTATTAGGGGATCGATTAAGGAAGGGCTGCTGTATTTAACTTCGGTTTCAACGTCATTAATCATGATTCCTTTTGTATGTTCTGTGTATGCCTAATTAAATTGGTGATTCTTGCGATAATTAAGTATTGGATCATGGCAGGTAGGAAGAAAAGTGAACAGATCTCAATATTTGACAAATCTGGTTTTAACAGAAAAAGTGAGCTTACGGTGGCATGTCAGTTATGGGTTGTGAGTCGTGGTGTTCAGCGGGTGGATGATGCCATTGATTTCCAGGAGAGAGGAGAAAAAAATAAAGGAGGAGATGAGGAGAGGGGGGACGGGCAAATCAGGAAAAAAAAAAGGGACTGTTCTGTCAAGGGTGCACAAACAACGACACCTTTTGGAAAAGTGACTAAAGTGAACAATTACAAACTTTGGTGGTGGTTTTTTCTATTTTTCCCTATATTTCAGAGTTGTCTAAAGAAGTCCAAGAAAAATGCTTATTCTTGACTTGAACTGAAAAAGCGAAAACACATTAATATTCAGCAAAAACACAAGGATCATCTAATAATAAGCTTAAAATACATTTTCAAAGAGAACCAAAAAATATGGAGGTGAATGGTGAACAGTATCAACTTCATCAGTAAAACAGAGATCAAAATGATACCACTTAGACAACTGAAACACAAGACTTCCTTTCTTGAAAGAAGTAATGTATCTATAAACAGTAACATTATAATAGTAGCCAAAACAAGCAATATAGGACAACCTATATTTAAAAGAGACAGAAAAAGTTTGTCCTGAAAAGCTGAAAGTACATAGCAATAGAAAACTGCCTACAAGGCATCACTCACAAGGATTCATCTTGGAAAAACAGTTACATGAATAGTAAAGTGGAAAAGTACCTTTGAACTCCCGGTGAATGACACCAAAGGTATGCGCGTATCTTTAGCTATAGCTTGACCAATTTCAGCACCACCGCAAAAGGAGGTAAAGATTGAACCAGGTAAATTGTTCTTCTTTAGAACCCCGGCCACTAAAGAGGTCATCGCCATGGTAACCAAAGGTGTAGTTGGAGCGCCTTTCCTGTGATCATGATAGAGAAAAGAGTTCGAAGCAGAAGAATTAATTTTACAAGATGAGAAAGGAAAGGGAAACTTGCTTCCTCAGAAGGATATGTCTTCTGCTTTAAATTTTGATGATCGAAGTTATATCATATTCCTCGTTGGAATTGTGCTGTGAGCTGGTTAGCAAACCATTAGGATGCAACCTCTAGATGTGTGTTCCAACTTTTGACCCCTTGTTTCGTTAAATGTATATTCTCATCTCAAGCTAATGATGGCGGCACTGTAGGCATACTCGCATGGTTTCATAACAGATTTGCAGCACATTCATAGATCCGACCAACACTCAAGTTTCTTGCAGATATGATAGCCTCCTTGCTAGACCTTTGACTCTATGCAACAGTATTGTGCATTTTCTGAACTCATACAGGTTTCCGCATCACATCCAACGCTTTAGATCAATTGATAATAACTGAGATATCAACACTCAAGTGTAACAGATGTGGAAAGGATTTCCATATGTATAAGAACAAATACTAAAATGAGAAAAAGACCTGATTCCTTTTGCCAAAATGGGATTGATAATCGGCTTAATTTCACAAACTTCAAAGTCAAATGAAGATAAGAGGAAGAGCAACACCAGAACAACTCACACCCACACACACACAAAGGTAAGTAAGAGGAAGAGCAACACCAGTTCTACTCACACCCACATGTGTGTGCGTGGGTACATAAATCTTCGCTAACAAATATAGATTGATAAGTTGTATGTATGTATGAAGTGTGTGTGTGTGTGTGTGTGTGTGAGAGAGAGAGAGAGAGAGGCAGGTCTTGGGACTATTTTCACACATTGAAAGAGTGAAGTTTTAATAAATGGTTGGACCAAGATCTAATGCTTCTGTCTGGCACAACGTTTGTATCTGAGCTTCCCAACGGGTCTCCGCGATACTCAGAATAACTGGCACCAAGCCCATAATTACAGTTCTGGACAACTCTCAAAGTGGTGAAGCACATGCTTTGGTGCCATTTGGAATGGCTTTTGTGAGCTTTTGGGAAAATGGCGATAACAAGGTGGGAGTATTGCAGTGTCAAGAATACTCATTGAAAGGTGAGGCTCTGAGAAGAGCTGGTAGAGAGTGGCGGATTGCATGCCAGGAGGGGCAGGTGATGGGAGACTTAAGATCACGTGTAGAGGATTGTCGCACTTAATAATAGACGCAAATGGAAGAGATACACAAAGTGAGACCTAATAGCAGGACACTGAGTTCCAACCAGTCTGTAAGCAGAATAATTTTGTCATTTTAGAGAAGTGGACATTAAATTTTGAAGTATAGGGGGTTAAACAAGTATTATAGCATGAACTTACCAAACAACACAATTACCGCAGACTAGCGCAATGCAAGCATTCCATCCTAGAGAAATCACATTACATATAGAGAGTTAAAACAGAAAAAGGATGACAGTACGCTTATAGTTTCCCAAAGAAAAAAATAGCGACAACAAAGACAGCCAAAATACTTCTACTTCTATCAATTTCAAAAGCTAAACTCCCCCATAAGGAATCCAAATAAAAGATAACTGCTCTTGACAATTTTCATAATGCTATCAGGACAAAATCACAAGATTGACAAAATGCCTTTTCATACAGCCAGCAAACATATAGTGCCATCTAAATATGCACAAAATCCAAGTGGTGGACAAAGAAATGCCTCCAATTACAGACAAAGGACATGAAGATAACTTCTTTCGATGTTGACAGTTGTCATTGATGATCAAAAGAGCAAGTTTATAGCAAGGATGGCTCATTCATAGAAGCATAATCAAAACTGGTAATAATGAAATTTACTTAAATTCCTGCAATAGAAATATCATATCACATACTTCTGCAGATGTCAGGAGTATAAAGAAGTTGCATACCCAAACGAAGCGTTCAACAGATTTGAACGTATTTCATAACAAGTTCCGAACATGTCTACCACTATGTTAAAGAGGGTGCACTGCATATCATAACAACATGTTGATTATTACGCAAGTTAGGCATCTTCAACTTTCGCAGACACCTTGAACTTAAACTGGAAATGGGAAAGTAAAACTTATGTGCCTCTGCTAACATGCATAAGAAACAAGTGCATACTTATAAACCAAGCCATTCAAATTATATTGCTCCTTAAAATGAAATGACAGATATCTTTCCTACGGAAGTGAAAACCCTCGTATTTGTATGTAACTGATGGTGATTTAAGTCCAAATCATTTCAAATACTTTACAGCGTAAAAAATGTTTGTTTCCGGTAGCATGCAGCACTAATCTGTAATAACCACACATCTCAAATAGAACTACTGCAAATCCAATATGCCAGACTTGCTTTGACATATAGTTGGCTTTAGAACACTTCAGGGAGTACCAATTATAGTTTGATAGAGGAAACTTGTAACATTAGTTCTCCACATCGGAATTTCGTGAGAGCCCACCACATTAAAAGTAAATATTTATAGAAGCCATGATCCCTTCCTGGACAAGGTTCTAGAAGTGACTATATTTAAAAAAAAAAAGAGGGGGAATGGGCGGAGTCTGCTGTTTCCTCAGTCTGAATTGAACAACAAAATCTGAAGCCTGCCAACACCAAAGCTAGATGTAAGTTGAAAGAATTGTGCAGTGCTCACCAAGAACAGCACAAGGGAAGTTGAAAGCCGTGATTACACCAACTATTCCCAGAGGATTCCACATCTGCACAGTCAAAAATATGTACATCCCCAAAAATATGGATTAACACTAGCAACAAGATATATACATCCCCAAGTCCAAAAGTCACACTCTACGCACCTCCAACATTATATGATCTGGACCTGTTAACAAAGAAAAATAGTTACTGAAGGGACAGATTTCCGGAAAAAAATACGCACTACACCCCTGGATGCAAAATCTAAGCAGGAGAAGCAAGTAGTCACTTTCTCCCGCTAAAGTTTCCACACTTCACTTGAGCAAACATATTCATGAATAGCAATGGATGAAGCTATTTAGATCAGCAACGAAAGGAAGGTGACACCTTTTGACAAATTTTTGCCAAAAATCAAAACTTATAAAAGGAGCACTGATAGTCGCACTCACGTTCGGAAGGTATGACAGAACCATTTAGTTGTCGGCTTAACCCCACGGCGAAGTCACACATATCAATAATTTCCTGCAACAGCATTGCTTCCAGTTAGACTATCCACACAAGTAATCATCCATGTTGAATATTCAACACTAGCAGAAAATCCTAAGAGAGCATGATACGTTACTACATGCATAATTACCTCTAAGGTCTATACTTGAAAATTTTCTGTACGTGCATCTTAACTAACAAATTGTTCAAAGATTCCTACAAACTCAAAAGTGGCAATTTTACATGTTTCCACCTGCTTTGCATGATTGCATAATTTACAAAGTCGGAGGACTGCTACATAAACTTTAATAGTAAGAACAATTTGCACTTTGTTAAAATGAGAATACTTTCTTGTAAACATATATCATGAAAAGTCGGAGACATGATTTCTGTCCGTATGGTATGGGTGCCATCTCTGGTCCTCGAGAACTTAGGCAAGACCTATCACCAACTGTAAGCACTATTAGAGAGAAAATTCTGACGTAACACACATGATTGGTTTATATTCTTATGATGAATGAAAGTATGCAATGGCTGAGGGTGAGCCTTGGCGCAACGGAAAGGCTGCTTTTATAACAAAAATGGAGGAAAGCCCCCTCGTGCACTACGCCGCCCTAATGGTTGAGTGGAACTCGTCCACCAAAATGTATTTTTGTTCCATGAAATTTCGACAGAGATGATTCCTCTAGGTGAAACATTTATCTCTACCCCTTTCCATTTGTTTGGCTAACCAATGACATATACTCCACAACATGCCACTGAAAAAAAAGCAACAAGCAATGTGCTCACATACAACAACTTTGGCATGGGACAGCACTATAAATGTATGTAGACTCAGGAGTTGCTTTGTACTTGTACATTTGAGATAGGTGTAAGGCCGATTAACGACAGCTCTAACAGTTGGGAGTAAGTGAGTAGCCTTAGTTCCAACAGAGAGGCTAGAGTTGATGAATCATGAAAAACAATATCCGTAACAAATTCCATCATATGGTTTGTGCTATGTAGTGGCAATCTTAGCAACCACCAACTAGTGATAAACATGTCCAATAAATTATATCAGCTAAAGAAGAAGAGAAAAAGTCTACATAAATTGACAAGAATAACATACTTGAACCTCCCCAATTCCCTCAGCAAGTATTTTACCCATCTCAATTGACACAAGCCGGCCAAGTTGCTCACGTTTGCCTCTGAGTGCATCACCAATTTGTCTAACAATATCGCCTCTCTTAGGTGCAGGAACCTGGCATGAAATAAAGGAATGATCAGTCTTCTTGCAATATTCGCACTGGAAACTGCGGTGATATTATCGTGCTATTCTTAAACAGTGCTAATTTTTTCCAAAATTTTAAGATAACTCCAATAGCAATCAAAGAATAAATAAAGACCGTTTAGTAAGGCAAACTAGGGTAAAAACATATCCCAAGTAGTCTCAACAAAGTCAGACGGGAAAAATCAATGGGACGGGAGTAACATTTATGAAAGAACTAAGCTACAAATTGATTCATCTGAATAGCTTAAATCATGGCAGTTGAGAAACTCACTTGCATCCATATCTTTGTGGCCTCGTAGCAAGCTTGTACCCCTTCCTCGTAGTCCTCGATCGAAGGTTCGGTAACCTCTGCGATCATCTGAATCAGCAAAAGATGAATACTACGCAGTCAAGCTAGCGTTAAACTTATGTCGATTCATCAGTCATCATTTGTCACAAGCAACTAAACTAGCACAAATTATCCCTCACTCGTTTACAATCGGATCCTCTAGAAAAGATTCACACCGCTATAAAACTCAATCAGGTCTAATACAGGAATGCGGACTAAAAGTGCTGGTGATTTGCACCTTGTTGCTAGCAGGATTAACAGTTTGAGCAATCGCGCCACTTCCCTTCCACTTGCCGTTGACATAGCAACCTGGGCTTCGCTCCTCGAGACCGAGCTCACTCAGGAACTCGTACCCTTTGCCATGCCAACTGCTCATCTCTGCATACAACGATTATTCCACGGGAGTACAATAAATTATATCAGGCAACTGGTAACACCTGCAGAATCAAGCCTTTTTCTTTTTCTTTTTCTTTTTTTGGAATAATTTCAAACATGCATTCGAATCAAGCCTTCGTACGTGTTGGAAGTGATTAGAGATTGGTGAAGGATGTGGTGATTGAATACACGAACGGAATTGCAGAGAGGAGAGTGGAGATAGAGACGAAGCCCCGGAGGTAACACGTGTATTTTAGAACAAATCAGGTAGACAGCTGAGAGGTACCATGAAAGATAATTTTGTCTTTTTATCATTTTTGGGACGCTCAGCTGACTCATCTTTCTAATTTATTTTTACTTCGAACTAGCTCTATACAATTCTGGTTTTATCTTCGCAAATGGTCCCTTCTGCTGTGTACATGTGTTTAGTAAAATACTCCGTAAATCTTTAAGCACAAATACGTATCCAAATATAAATTAACAAAATATTATTATCGTACCAATTAAGATTTTACTTTTATGTCACTTTTTAAAACTTCTTTTGAAATCTTAATATATATATATATATATATATATATATATATATATATTAAGATTTTACTTTTATGTCACTTTTTAAAACTTCTTTTGAAATGAATATATATATATATATATACACATATATATATATACATATATATATATATATATATATATTCATAAAACTCTAACAACTAATCGAACCAAATTTGCTATAATCAAACCAGATTTAACTGTGACGGACGTGGGTGGTGGTGATGGAGACAGCTGGATTGGTGAATGGTGGCGGTGGATGGAGCTAGGTTGATGGTGGGCATGAGTAGTGGCAGTGGACGGGTTGGATTGAAGGGGTGGACTGACGATGACGTCGTGGTAATAGTTATCTCCTCATATCCATGACCTGGATTGAAGGGGTGGACTGACGAAGACGCCGTGGTAATAGTTATCTCCCCGTATCCACGACCTAGATCTTAGTGGTGTTGATGAGGGGATTGGTAGTGAGGATGTTGCGTTGTTCGTCATGCAGATGGGAGCGGCGGAAGCTGGGGTTTAAGGTAAGTAAGAGGGGCATCAAGGTGGTGGTGACAAGGGGAAGGGTGATGGGGGGTTACCTCATACTTGCAGTCTGGGCTGGGTCAGTGGTGGTGAAAGGAGATTGGTGGTGACTAGGGTTGGTCTTGGGTGGAATTTGGTTAGGAAGGATAAAAAATATGGTAGGGCAAACAGCAATTGAAGGGTATTAAAGCAATTTACCCACATTAATTTGTCCAAAATGCATTTTCAGCTCATATGCCGTCAGTTTGGATGAATGCAACACAATAACCACCACAACACGCGATTTGCAAAAACTAGAATTAGAGGTGTGTTCTTTCAGCTCGCCCAAACGACGAGGTACTTCTTTGCAATTAGTCGTGACATCTTTAAAATTTTAACACGGTGGAAATAGGGCTCAACGAGTTGGGCAAGCCAAGGCTTGTCAATGCTTACAAGAACCCTATATGCAAGGTACAGTTAACAGACGTGAGGGATGGGTACAAGCATAAATGAATGAAAAAAGAATAAATTTTGGCTGCTACCTATCATCAATAATTAATTGTCCTTTGATTTGGCTTCATAATGTTTGCAAAAACATTTAGCGACAAGTCTTAACATCTTTTAGTGCAATGATTAAAATTCACTTTTCAACAAATGTTATAATGATAAATTCAGATTTGTGAGAATAAAAAACATACTGTTAGATCTTACCTTAGCAAATGTGTGATCAACATTGATCACGTGAGATTGGTTGATAATCTTACCGATGCACTAACGAAAACTCTAGGCTCTAGCTAAAGAAAAGAATTTGAAATACATTGAAGGGAGTATGAATTAAGTCGAAATTGTATAAGTCACCTATAAAGACACAACATCTTAAAAACTGGAGATCCCAAGAACTTAAGCGAGGAGACAAATGAATAGAGTGACTGAGTTTATACATGTATTGTTCTTGTCTTATAATATAATGTCTATTCTATGATATAAGTGCATGTTTTTGGTACTATATTGGGTATCTCATATTGAAATACCCTGTAATCTCTTATTACGAAAGTATACTAGATAGACCCACCTATTTTAGTATGGAAGTAGGGCCGTTTCTTATGAGAGTTGAGCTGGTTCTCTAAAACACTCATGAAAATTGGGATAAAGCATACGATCATGACACACTGCCTTATGAAGCTTGTTATAGGATGATTGAGTCTCATTTGTGTGATGTGCTTTGAGTACGCTTAAGTAGCCACCATTTCAAGGATGTGTCAACTTTGGCTATAAAACGGGGATGACTATAATGCTAAAAAAAGATTTTCAAACTGAGTTACTTTCACAATGCATGAGATTCTCACATTTGCTCACAATCTAATTTGTTGAGTCATTTTTATCAAAATAAGTGGGAGATTATTAGAGTTTAGTAAAAACTTTTTTTTTTCAAACAATAATAATTTTGAGCAAAAAATTGAAGTGTTTGGGAAAACCCATTAAAGGTTTTAGTCTCACATTGCTTCTGAGTGAGAAAAAAAATGAGTTTTTCATGCAAGTTTAAACTTTGTAAAACACTCATCCGACATTGACCTTGTAAATGAGCTTTAAGTAGTATATAAGAGAACACTACTTGACCTCTTAGTAATATGTACTTATATATTAGACTTGCGAACGTAAAGGATGAAGGGTTTTTCTCACTTGATTTAGAATAACATCTCTTATTAAGTTGAGATACGTATTTTGAAACTAAAAAAAGGAAGGAAGGAAGGAAACAAGTGTGAGTAACAATTTCCATGAAATGGAAGCAACATTTGATCTCCCTGAGGTTTGCAATCAATATCACATATGAATTTAAAGTTTCAATTTCACTGCATAAGACCTTGTGGTTTATTATTGACTCTAATTGGATATATGGTGGTTTAGGGGCTGAACGTTTACGTTTTTCAGTTTTTATTTTTGTAATGATGATAAAAAAGATGCCTTTTTTCGTGTATGTTTATGTTTTTTCGGTTCCGTTTTGGATAAAATTTCCAAATAGTGTCAAAAAAGCTGAAAACACCCAAAGGGTGTTTTCACCTTTTTCCTCGAACTGTATTCTCCTAATCAAAATACCACCTCTTCTCCCTCATATCTACCACCCTGTTTCAACAAACACTCACCAAACTAGACCACCCATTTCACTGGGTTTTCCTATAAATGAAAATAGTGGGGTCCATTAATGAATTGATTTAGAAAAAAGTTGGTAAAGACGAAAATGAAAATGATAAACGTACAGAAAAAATTGAAAAACTAGATACGGAAAAAAGTAAAAGTACACAATACGATTTTAGAACTGAATATTAAATTCTGGAAACCAAAAACAGAATATAGAATACAGAAAAAAATCTCGTAAGCGTACGGGCCCTTAGCTTCTACATCCATGGCAGGTTTTTTCACGTGGCTTTCACATGTCTGTTAGTCAGGGGTAATTTTAACAATTGGCCAAAATGGCGAAACTCGAAAAGGTTACGCGACTTTGCAGATTTAAGAACAAGGTGAGGTTTCAATACCATTACACACAGCGTACTTAAACTTATAGGAGAGGCTTACACCAAACCCACGATCACACACACAAGTTAGTATAGCTGCTTCTATTAGACTCCTGTCAATTTCCATCTAGCAATCATGCACACATCCATTGCTCAAATAGTTAATAAATAGCATCAGCACAAGTTTGCATGGTCTATCAGGAAATAAACCTCGTACAAGGCCCTCGCTGTTTCACCAAGGGAAGGGGAGGGTCACCGAGGCAAAATAAACATACCTTTTCTTTTGCAAATACTCAAATTTTCGACAACTTACGAAAACAAGTTTGGGGTATGCTCTTATAGAAGTACAGAGCTCCTTGCATGTGTCTTCTTTTTTGTTTCACAGTTTTCTGTTGAGACCTTTCCTTTAAAGTGATTCATAATTGGATCAACGGTCGGTTTATGGGTAAGTTTCGTTGCTATTCATTTCCATCTCATTAAGTAGTTGAACTGCGATAGGACCCGATCGAAAAACGGAAGTAAATCACAAACCTCGGTCAGGTTGAGTCAGGTGTAATTAACCGTCGTCATTTTTGTTCTCCTTTTGTCGCCAAAACCGAACGAAGGCTTCCAACTTTTCTTGACGAGATGACCTGAATTCAATTTGGCTCAGAGCGAGAGAAATGAGATTCAAGCATCTAAAAATCGTCTCGAACAATAAGACGTGATTTCGAGGAAGGTTCTTGCATGAGATTAAATCCGAAAAGTTACATAGACGACGACGTCTTATCATCGCGGTACACCATTTTGGCACCAGCAAATTCGTCGGTAAGAGCTCATTCTTGTTGCAATTCGCGGTCTCCGATCGAAATTAGGCCAGGCCAATTTCGGACACTCGATCGTACTTCTTATCGAGGACTAGGGTTTCGTTCAATTGAAACCCTAGCCCCTATTATTCCTCACATCGGGGTTTCACTCCTTACTTCTGTAAGATTTTTGAGGTGCAAATGCTAAAAATGAAGCTGTTGAATGATTTCCGTAGTAGTAGGAAACGACCTATATTTCGTTCGATCTTCAATGCAATATGTGCCGCAGTCCTATTGTTTTTCTTTTACAACCGTGAGGATGTATTAAGTAATCTACTCCTCAGGCAATCGTCATTTACTTCGGATCGTTATTGGAGCTTAAGAAGTCGGTTTCTGGGTGGGGACACGATGGTAATTCACCGAAGGATGGCTGAAGTTAGTTTTAATACGTCTGAGTCTGTTAATAGTACCGATCCTAACAGTATCGCATTACAAAACCCTGCATTGTGTGTTGGATTAATCGATCATAAGGGTTACACAAGCAGCTGCGAGTTTTTGAAAGCGCACCCGCAGTGCTCTTCTGATGGATTCTTTGATTACATAAAGTTTTTCTACTGTTATTGCCAGCAAAGTAGCTTGGCGTATCTGGTGTTGGGTATTTGGATGGCGGCTTTGTTTTATCTCTTGGGTAACACTGCTGCCGACTACTTTTGTTGTTCTTTGGAGAAGCTATCGAGTCTGTTGAAACTATCTCCGACGGTTGCTGGGGTTACACTCCTTCCGCTTGGAAATGGTGCCCCGGATGTGTTTGCAAGTATTGCCGCTTTTGTGGGGACTGGTGCGGGCGAGGTGGGCCTCAATAGTGTGTTGGGTGGGGCAGTATTTGTGACTTGTGTTGTTGTTGGGGCTGTTTCCCTCTGTGTCGCTGATCAGGCAGTTCAGATTGATCGGAAATGCTTTATTAGGGATATCGTATTTTTTATTATTACTCTGCTGTCCCTTTTGTTGATTTTGATTGTTGGTAAGGTGAGTGTCGGGGCGGCCATTGCATTTGTCTTGATTTATGTAGTCTATGCCTTTGCCGTTGGGGCGAATGAAATTTTGAGGAAGCATGTGCGAAGGCTGAAATTGGATGTTGTTACTCCATTGCTTCCAGTCAGAGGGAGTGTATTTTCTCAAGGAAACGAAGAGGATGAATCAATATACAGCTCTTTGCTCGATATTGAAACTGAAAGTGATGGAACCCAGTCTCACAGTTCCTTGCCACAGTGGATGTGGGCTTCAAATGTGGCAATATACTCAAATCAGGTTCTGAAGGTGCCATATAGCGAGAGACCTGTGTGGGGCTGGACCGATGATGGCATGGATATTGACCGCTCATCTTTCTCCTGTTCTAAACTTTGTTCGCTGCTGGAATTGCCTTTGACTGTGCCAAGGCGATTAACAATTCCCCTAGTCGAGGAGGAAACATGGTCAAAAGTGTATGCTGTAGGAAGTGCTTCACTTGCTCCAGTTGTTTTGGCGTTTCTTTGGAGTACCCAAGATAGTGTGGGTTCTCAAAGCAGAAAAGTTGCATATGCAATTGGTGTTTCATTTGGGTGTACGCTTGGTATTCTTGCATATAAGTATACCAGGTCAGATCGTCCACCTCAGAGATTTTTACTTCCGTGGGTTGTGGGGGGTTTCTTGATGAGTATCGTTTGGTTCTACATGATTGCGAATGAGCTTGTTGCTTTGTTATTGGGATTAGGCGTTGTTTTAGGTGTTAATCCATCAATGTTAGGATTAACTGTATTGGCATGGGGCAACTCGATGGGAGATTTGGTGTCAAATATTGCATTGGCAGTGAATGGTGGGGATGGAGTGCAAATTGCTTTATCTGGGTGCTATGCAGGTCCAATGTTCAACACACTAATCGGTCTGGGGATCTCAATGTTGATTGGTGCCTGGTCCGAGAAACCTGGTCCATACATAGTTCCGCAAGACAGAAGCTTGTATTTCACCATGGGGTTTCTCTTGTCCGGACTGATATGGGCACTTGTTATGCTGCCCAGGAAAGACATGCGTCCTAGCAGGATGCTTGGCGCCGGCCTCATTACCATCTATTTGATTTTCCTCTTTGTTAGGATGAGTATTGCAATTGGAATCATATCAGTGGCTGGCCTAAGTTGATCTTAAGTATTCACTCATCAACCAAAAGCAAGAAAAGAAAAGAAGAGTTCAATTAGATCTTGTTCATACTCAAGGCGAGATGGTAGACTAAGAAGACTGTTGACTTTAGGAGGCAGTGTATGTGGACTGATCAATTGTTAAGCTTCAGATTATATCAGTGAGTTTCACATTGTAGTTTATTAAGTTCCAGGTTGGTAGCTAGGTCCTCTGATGACCTTAAAGCAGCTTGTTGTACTCATACATCAGATATTCATTATTGTTTCTGGATATGATAGTGTAAACTTGCACACGAAGGATGTATAATGCTGTCTCCTGTCTTTACAGGCTCATATTTTTTGCATTATGGGGTGGATCCATCAATCTATATAGTTTTCTACTGCCTATTTGGTCACTCGTGTTCATTTATGATGCTTTGCTTATAATTTGTATAGTTGTTCAGGTAGATTTAGTACTTGGTTTATTTGGTTTGTGAATATTCTTTTAACTTATTTTTCGTTGTCTAGTTGGGTGGGAATATATGAGTTGGATACTTCTACTGTGGAAGTAAATGAAAATTCTTTTGTTGGATACCTCTACTATTGAAGAGGAAATCTTTAGTTCTTTGGTTTCATTTCAGGAAGATTTGTTACTTATGTTATTTGATTCATGTCTAGTTTTTCAATGTGTCATCTTTTAGTCGAATGAGAATTCTTTTGTTGGATGTCTTCAAGATAGGCCATTATCATTGAAAACATTATGCAAAAAATACAGTAAGATAAAATCTTCTAGCTAGGAGATTCTGTTTTTTGGCAATTGGATAGTTCATTGGTGGTGATTGTTACAGATGACTCTTGTTTGAGGTTTATGTTGCAGATATAGAAGTTGCTTCTCAACATCATCTTTTTTTGGTCGTCAGAAGGGCAAAGAATGGCATCGAGCCCAATTGTGCTGGATTTTGGATAATTTTTTCTACAGTTAAATTAACCTGCCAATCAGATGGCAGACTGACGAATACCTCTTTATCACTGCCTAGACTAGTAACTCCGCCCATAAACTGTGCGAAACTTATGGAAATTCTTGCCTACATATTTCTTTCTAGTTTTAGTAGTATTAAACTTGTATATTTGTGGAAACTTGTTTATGACCGAAAAGGATTTTACAAGTTTGTTTGTGTGTGTTTGTGTGCCGCATTCTACGAAAAGCATGAAGGGTGAGGAATCTCTTTTGAACATCATTGCCCTGTACAATGTAAAGTCGTAAATGTCATTTTTAGATGTCTCTATGTATGCTGCAATGTCCTCTCTTCCAAACAGCTCGACCTGCGTCAATTTTTCATCACGGCATGAGTTAAGGAATAAAAGGGAGGCCCAGTTTATTGATGAGCTTCTCTCTCTTATGACTGTCTCAAACCACTACAACCTGCTTTCAATTGGTTGGAGGTTAGTTCAGCTGTTTGTTGAATTGTCTTCCTTTTGATGAAATTAATGGATTTTTTTGTGATGATTGTTTTTTGTCTTCTGGGAGAAAATCTTTCTGCTGTTTCCAAGAACTTAACACCAGATTCTACTGTCTTATATAACAGTTCATGTGTCTTCATATTACACTTCCGTATGCAGCAGCATGGTGTACGTTTTGTGCTAAAAGACCATCCACACTTGAATTCATTTTTAACTTTGGTGGCGGCACAGGCCTTTCCATACTTGACAGAAGCAAGGATCGACAGGACGCATTGAACTTGCTTGTCGCAGACATTTCATCAGGTGATATTTTCCCGGCTCCCTTCCGCTATTTACTTACCAATCCATTTTCCTTTAAGAGGTTGTAGATCCCAAATTAAATACAGAATATTGCTGGACACACCTCTTGTTCTGTAACACGGGACAATAAGGATACGTGGAACTTTAGGACGAAACCATACGATTTTAAGATACTATCTTTTGCCTTTCTCTATTCTTCCAACTTCCATTTACTTAATAACCTCTATTTTCTGGTTTTCTTCCTCAGTGCTTTGTTAATCTTCAATTGAATGGTTTGAGTGTGAGTAATGCATTGCTTGAATTTGGTCACACTAACATTTGGCTCTGACTTTCATTTTCTGTCATTACCAATTGATGAATGTCATCCTTCTTTTGTACGTATTTAGATTCCCATTTTGTGAAGTAGTACTCAATTGCCGCTTGGTTTAGTTTAATAGTATCTAATGTAGCATGAACATGGTTCTAGAAAGCGCACCTAGGCGTGCTCTAGGTGCAAAGCCATGGTAGCCTACCCTTAGCCTTCACTTGGGTTAGGCGAACCCCTTTCAAGAAATCCCACGCTTTGTGCACTTAAGCCCAAAGCCCCTCTGAAGCCAGCTTTTTTTTTATTACAGGCTTCAAACTTTTTTATTATTGACCTTTTTTTTAAAAAAATTTACTAATTTGACCACAGACTGTTAGTATATACGAGGAAAACAGTTCTCCTGCTTTAAAACCTTATCAACTCGCATACAAAAGAACCTAGTTGACCCTCTGCAGTCTCTTCTTCCTGTAGTCTGCACAAAGAAGGAAACAGAAGCATGCTTCTCCTCTCTGTTTTTCCGATGTCTTTTGTTGTTGCCAAATGATGATTGGAAATTTGCTGATTTTGGACGAATGATTGTGCCAACTTTTGCTATGAAATGCTATGTTTATGGATATATAGCCTGAATTAGTTGATTTTGATGAGGAATGACTACTTTTTGGGTATTTGGAAAATGCTGCACTTTTCATTGATTAAGCCCGCAGTTCAGCTTTGTGCTTCGCGCTTAGGCACCGGTGACCCTTTACACTTTGCATGTGGTTGCGCTTCAAGTAAGTATGAGCATGAGCATTCCACATGATTAATGCATGACGTAATAATTATGAGTATGCTACTCTTCCCGAGTTTTCATTCCCAAAATTCTTTCTCAACGATGTGGCTAATCTTTGTCTAAGCTTTTCAAGACGCTGGGTCCTGTACTTTAAAATGCGTGGCTGTTACCATTTGTGATTCACTGTTTGGTAGAAATTTGAGCCGTATAGCATTACTCAATAGTTCATTGCAAATGGGCACAATTCATCGTTGTCTCATTTATTAGTGTTGTGTTTCCTATTTTGGCGCTTTTGACTTGTAAATATCTAGTCACCGAGAAATTAAAGCGGAACTACAGTCAAACTCTAAGAACATTTGTCAACTTGCAAACAATAAAGATTGGTCGGGACAACAAGTATGGGCAAGAGAATTAGTGGTCTACATTCGCCTTCGTTATTTCTTCATATTTGGCTTCCTCCGTAGCTTGTTCAAGTAGATATTTGTCTACATTCACCTGGGTCCGATAAATCTATGTGGTTGAATGGTTTAATGAAAACGATAGAAGTTTGAGAGAACTACGCCCTTGTAAATCTAATTTAGCCATTGGAGTTTTAATTCTGTCAATTTGGTCATTGATCTCTTCGATTTGGCCAACCAAGCCATTTTGTTAACATGAGTACGGTTAAATGTTTATGTTACTCTCCCGTGACCTTAGTTTAAGGGTATTTTTGCAACTCTACACAAAGTTCCTTCCCTCTTCTCTTCCCATTTTTTTGTTGTCCTTTAGTTGAGTTTCGTGTGCGAGTCACGCGATAACTTAACAGAACGTATTGCAAACAACACAGTTGACAGAGTAATCCAATTTGTCAAATTGAAAAGTCTGATGACTAAATTGACAAATATTGATGTCTAAAGGCATAAGTAATTTTATTAAAAGTATAATAATCAACTGGATAGTTATCTCTGAAGGTACTTTTATTGTCTCATTCTAAGCACGTCCAAAGGTCTGCGGGGCAGCTAATGTATGTGGTCATTGATAGAAAACCATACTTTGGTTGCTATGCCTCAATTTGCACCGGCTTGCTTCTTGATGTGTGTGCCACGCCCCGTGGCACTCTTGTGGACAAGTTTGTTCTGTCTTCATGGAGATGACAGTTCCTACGCCCGCGTGAATTTAATGAGATGACAGGGAGACGTATGTTGAAAGGCCTTGAAATTCTAGCGGAAGGAGGAATGCCTAGTAATTTGTCGTTTTCATTTATGAGATGGAGAGTGCTTGATCGGAAGTATGAAATTGGCTTGGATGCTCTTCCCCCTAGTTTTTTGGGATCCTTTGATGCGGACGTCCATTTCCACCAGTGGATTTGGACATCTGAGCAACGTGAGGGCCAGCCGCAGGTCTTGCAATCCCCACAGTTGCGTGTCAAATGTTGTGTCAAATCAAATGTTATGTTTTTCATTCATGAGACTCTGGACCATAGAATAACACGATGGCGATGCTAAACAGGTGGTGGCAGAGGGGAGGATAGGTGGCAATCGCGACGGTTCTCGAGTCGTTAGATGTATGACTGATTAAGTAGAATTGTGTATTACTAATTTTATGATTAATTAATTAGGCACCCGTTTAAAATCTATTTAAACCAGTGAATTGTTGAGTTTCATAGTTACAAATCCATTTAGACCTAATTGAAAAATAGATGGATTTGAGTGTCTTTTAAGTAGGGAATTTCGGACAGATATATATGGGTTTGAGTGTTTTTTAAGTAGACAAATTTGAGTTGTCTTTTAAGAGAATAATAAAATTTAATTTATCTATTTTTCAAAAAAAAAATTATCTCCTTAAATTTGACTTATTTGCTACACAACGTTGTTATCTGTATCACTTCTACAATGAAAAATTTATCACAAGTCCCGCACATGCCCTTTCTTTTGTCTCCACTCATCTCCCTTTTACACTATAGGGAGTATATGCTAAAGTAAGAACAATAGCATAGGAGGAGTAATGCATATTACATTAACGGTAAGAAATTGAGAGTTATCCTCGAGTTGGATTCGATTTTACTTGAAGCCACAATACAAAGGATCACTTTTTACGATTGTCGGAAGGGAACTTAGTTGCGACAAAATTCTCGAGCATTAAGATGTCACATATTTATTGGTTTCTAATCTCCGATACTTTGAATGACATCAAAACTTAACCACGAAATTAAGAGATTAGTAAAATAGTCCTACTGCATGGCGTTTAATTTCCTGATTTTCCTTGGGTTATGCACGAACGGTTCAGCAGCACGCAGAGAAAGCTCGGTATCTGAGGGTTCACGGCAAAACATGGTACTGATACTGGCAAAGCAGCCGAGGCTTTGTCTTTTCAGTCCCAAAAAAGAAATGAAAACCAATTATAAAATGACTTTAAATATGCATTTCGTACCAACACAAGTCTGACACTTGGTTCACTCACCAAATGCTCCCTCCAGAGGTGATGAAAAGACTACTCCGTGTGACTGTGTGGGGGTGCTGATTAATGGAAGTTTCGTGTGACTCAACGTCGCCGGCGTCATCAATGTCGCCGGTTTCCTCGCCCCGCGAGACGTGGCCGCCGCCAGTGTGCCCGGATTTGTACGGGAGGCGTCGACAACTGGCTAAGCTTCACGTTTTGGAGAGGGAGATTGGCATGCTGGAGGTTAGCTCAGTACTTAACTTCTTGCTGTTTTGCCTTCTTATCTGCATTAGCTTCGTTTCTTCTTCTTCTTCGTGTTGTTTTGTTACTTGTTAGCACGCTCCAGATGGAATTGAAAACCCAGGAGTTGCTAGAAGGATTCAAAACAACTTGTGGTGGTGGTGTTGACTTACATGATGCCTTAACATGCTTACAACCCAACTCAATTTTTTTTTTTTGGGGTATTCTAATGCTAACATTAATTAAGATGCAATGCGACTTTCGGGTAGAAGGCAAGTTGCTGGTGCGGTTGCAAAGATCATGTGAGGATCAGGATTCTTACAAGTGCAATAAAGTGGCTGCAAAAAGAGGGTAACAAAGAGCATGGATTTTCTTGTCTAGTTAGCAACCAACGGAACAATGCGAAAATTCTTGATGACGATACTATTTCTTGTTTCGGGAGAACGTTCTTGACACAAATGAAAATTGGAAGGTCTAACCCTGAGGCTACTACGCTCTCCTCGTTGCATAACGTGAGATATGAACCATTTAGTGACAAAAAGTCAAAAACATTTGGATAAGTTTCCGGAATTAAGAACAAAGAATTTCACCAAAATTTGGTTGGAAGTTTATTAAGCTTGGAAGGATCTTTTGTCCCAATCTAGCACACACGGCAGAGTTAATAAAAGCTCAAAATAAAGATAAGAGTTTTAGCTATATTGGGAATACTCAGAAAGAAATGGAATTATCAAGTTCAATCAGAGGAAAGAAGATCTTGCCAATTTAGGAAAATTGAATGGTTGATGGAGATATGGTGTCAGTTAATTATATGAGCCCTCCAAGAACTCTGAACCTTAATTTCAAAGTCCGTCAACTAAGAAGTGCATTAGTCAATTGTCAGAGACTCCTACAACCACGAAGTTTGCATATTATGGTTGGAGGGGGTGGGAGTGTTGTTATTATGAAGTGTGGATTTGCCAATGGTCAAGCGTGAAAGAACATATAGCTCTCATGTATGTAAGCTACAGATGCTAGGAGTAAACCCAGTCGGGTCCATCAGTGATCCAACAGCAAATTCACCCAAAGCACATCGTATATCTATTCCTCTTCATCTGGTGAAGTTTGCATGCATTGGCTAGTATTGTTTGCTAAATGCTCCATGCCTACTTGGTACTTGCCACTTGGGAATGGATTCTTCATTGGAGGTAACTGGTGATAAGGGCGGTCATAGACCGAAGAGGAAGGGCTTTATCTTTTATAATCGAACATTGATATCTGAGCTCTATTAGTGATGGCAAATGCTTTCTTCTGTAGTAGGGTCTCTTGATTAAATTATCTTTGTGGGTCAAGCAATCTGATAGAGAACTTCACGTTATGAGTATGTAGATCATGCAGTAATGTGGTTGTCATCTTCCTTGCTCTGTTTTCAGCGTGGATGCCTATTGTATCACTGATTGACCATAAATTGAAGTAAAAAGAAATTTTAGTTTAATATTTTAGTTTTCCCAATTATATACAATGGTGTAAAATCTATTGACTTCTCACATCACTGCATAATTCGTGTGTTATGTACTAGTAGTAAATTGAGCTTGAACGCTGAATAAAGCCAACAAAGTTCAGTAAATTGTTGAACTACATGCTTCTTCTTCAGTGAGAATGACTCCAAAAAAATCATGATCTGAGCAGGACGAGCTAAAATCTCTTGAATGCCATCAACTTGCTTCTAGATGCTGCAAAGAGTACGTCAAGCTTCACATATTTGTTATCTCCTTATACAGCCTTGTCAAGCTCTTCTTAGATGTTATGTCATGCCAGCATGGTAATGCTTAATCAGTTCACTGCCAAGTTTTGTTACAAGATAGTTTTTGTTAACCATGGAAGTAATCTGTACAGGCTTGATGATTTTATTGGGGCTAGGCTAGATCCTCTTGTAGACAAGTATGGCTCCTCAACTCTTCCTATTCCTCATTAATTTTACTTGTAAATTGATGGCACATAGATGATTACTTGTTTTCATGTTTTATCCTAAGCAGAGGGTAGAAGGCTAGTAGATCCCATTACTTTTGCAAGAGGCTTTGGTACTTCTTATGGTTTTTTCTTTCTTCGTCATTCTTTTCATGTTCTGAACTTTCAGTTTCTTGAGATGGACACGTCAAATTACATAATATACTTGCTACCGTGCAAGATTTTGCATGCGGAGAAATCTATCCAAGTCATAACAAATATCCATTAAGATCTATGATACTGCGAGCATTCATAGCTATTAGGCTAATTACAAGTAACAGTCAAAGAGATTGTTTGTGGTTGGACAATGCCTACTCATTGTCGAGAGGACCTGGTTAAATGCACTGCAAAATGCGGTTATTTGTTTTTCATATGCAACTGGAGCAATATCCTTTACTACACTATGCAAAGGTTTGCTACTAACAGACACCGGAGAAAGATTAAAGTGCGCATCCTTTTACAATGTGCTTGTGATCGTATTACCAAGGTTTTCATACCTACGTATATTATGGCCAATGCTAGAATGTGATGGAGCTCGACATCTGCACTATGCAAATCAATCGAATTAACTGTTTTCTTGCTTCGATTTTTTTTTCTTTTTTTGGTCGAACGTGCTATTTGATTTGAGATTATAACAAGCTTTTAACTTGGTGGTATGCAGGGTGAAATTTAGTTCGAGTTTTTCACGAATGTTCTGCCTTCACAAATGTAACCCTTGTCTACAAGGGGCAATCTGCTGTGTTAGCTGTTCATCAGGCAAGTGTCAGGATCCTGGCTGCAGCTGCAGCTGCATGGAGAATACATCACGTCCGGCCCGTTGCAGCTATGCAGACCTTGCATGCCTACACACTTGCAGCTACAAGTCTTTCATCCCAAAATGTATAAAGGTGAAGCTCTGTGCGAAATCTTGTTGCAATCCTTGTTGTGTATATTGAGTAGCATTTGTATAAATTTTTTACGACCTTCAACTTACTCTGACGCCAATCACTCTTTCAAGTTATAGTTCACGACTTGCCTTCTTCCGCTTATCAAAACACAGCCAAGGAGGCTCGGTTGTGCTAGGCACCAGACTTGCCTTACTTCCTTGCTGTACTAATTGGCCGTTTTGATCCTTATATTTCTCACAACTTCTGAAATATGAACCATGTATTCCAAAGTACGACTTTTTCTTCACTCAATTTTAGCAAAATAACAAATGAAGGATCTGGAGCAACTTGTATGGCCATATTACTAGAAGTATGACTTAATCCAAATTAAAAGTCGAGGATCAAGTGCCACCGTAACGTATAGCGGTCAAAGATTCATGATTACTTTATTACACGCGAATCGCCGATCATTGTCGGTAAATTATACGGCAGTGCACTCGCGACGATGTCCCATAGACAATACTCAATACAAATATCGCTAAATATGCTATTTCACGAGTATCGGCATCATCGGAGGAGCTCTTGCCAAAGAATTGTAAAACCATGAAGAAAATCGAATGTCTATATCATAGCAGTAAAATTAAAATTTTGCTACTGCAAATCCTATCAAACAACCTCGAAATAATTTCAGCATGGGGTGTATATTATCTGCAAGTAAGGATGATTAAATTCAATGTACGTGGACACCAGCAAGCCAAGGTAGCTCAACCTCTTACTCCTGTCTGAGGTGTGTCCAAACAGAGTACACAATAATGCGAGGATACAACAAATCAACCCCACCAACGTGGTCGAATCAGGCCCTAACGCAGACACCTACTTCAACATCTCCACGAACCAGAATATTCACGCACTTTCCAACTTCTAAGGAAGCAGAACACCCCGCTCTCGCAAATGGCCGTCCCTTCTTCCCCCGCCTTCCTCATTCTCTTCCTCTGTTTCATCGCCCCGCTGCTCACAGCCTCCTCGTCGGAACCACCTGACCGCCACGAGACCTTCATCGTCCATGTGTCCAAATCAGCCAAGCCCGCCATCTACACCACCCACCGCCACTGGTACTCTTCCATCGTCCGGTCAGTCTCATCACACCCGTCGAAGATCCTCTACGCCTACCACCGCGCCGTCACCGGCTTCTCCGCCCGCCTGACCACCGCTCAGGCCGCCGATCTCCTCCGCCACCCCGCCGTGCTGTCCGTCCTCCCCGAGTCCGTCCGCCAGCTCCACACCACCCACACCCCTCGCTTCCTCGGCCTCGCCGACTCCTTCGGCCTCTGGCCCAACTCCAACTACGCCGATGACGTCATCGTCGGGGTCCTCGACACCGGGATCTGGCCCGAAAGGGCCAGCTTCTCCGACGAGGGCCTATCTCCGGTTCCGTCTACCTGGAAAGGTGTCTGCGAGATGGCACTGGACTTTCCTTCGTACGCCTGTAATAAGAAGATCATCGGCGCAAGAGCTTACTTCAGAGGCTACGGAGCTGGACTGGGGAGTTCAATTGACGAAAGTGTCGAGTCGACCTCACCTAGAGATACGGAAGGCCATGGGACGCACACGGCCTCCACAGCAGCCGGATCCGTGGTTGCAAATGCGAGCTTGTTCGGATACGCAAGAGGCGAAGCGAGAGGCATGGCGGTCAAGGCCAGAATCGCCGTTTACAAGATTTGTTGGAGCTTCGGTTGCTATGATTCCGATATACTGGCCGCCATGGACCAAGCGATTGAGGACGGCGTCCACGTCATCTCCCTCTCCGTCGGAGCTAACGGCTATGCTCCCCAGTACGACCACGATTCCATCGCAATCGGAGCATTTGGCGCCTCACAGCACGGTATTGTCGTGTCCTGCTCGGCTGGAAATTCTGGTCCAGACCCATACACTGCTGTCAATATTGCTCCATGGATTCTTACCGTCGGTGCTTCCACTGTGGACAGGGAGTTTCCGGCCGATGTAATTCTCGGCGACGGCAGGGTTTTCGGAGGTGTGTCGCTGTACTCCGGTGATCCATTAGGAGATTCCAAGCTTCCGTTGGTCTATGCACAAGATTGTGGAAGCAGATATTGTTACTCAGGAAGGCTCGATTCTTCCAAAGTCGCCGGTAAGATCGTGATCTGCGATCGTGGAGGTAATGCTCGGGTAGAGAAAGGAAACGCCGTGAAGCTTGCCGGAGGTGCCGGAATGATCCACGCGAACACGGCCGAAAACGGCGAGGAGCTCCTCGCGGATTCGCATCTCATCCCGGCCACCATGGTTGGTCAGGTAGCCGGAGACAAGATCAGGGAGTACGCAAGATCGGATCCCTCGCCGACGGCGGCGATTGTTTTCCGAGGCACGGTGATCGGAAGTTCGCCGTCGGCGCCGCGAGTGGCGTCCTTCTCCAGCCGCGGGCCGAACCACTTGACCCGGGAGATCCTCAAACCGGACGTGATTGCCCCGGGCGTCAACATTTTAGCCGGTTGGACCGGGTTCACTAGCCCGACGGATTTGGACATAGACCCGAGAAGAGTGGCGTTCAACATAATCTCCGGTACCTCCATGTCATGCCCACACGTCAGCGGATTGGCCGCCTTGCTACGTGGGGCCTACCCTGAGTGGACCCCAGCCGCCATAAAGTCTGCGCTCATGACGACCGCTTATTACTTGGACAACACTGGCAAGAACATCACTGATCTCGCCACTGGCAAAGAATCAACACCGTTCGTCCAAGGGTCGGGTCATGTGGACCCAAACCGAGCCTTGGATCCGGGTCTGGTTTACGACATCGATACGAGTAGCTATGTGGCATTCTTGTGCACCATCGGTTATGATTCCAGGAGAATATCGGTCTTTGTGAGTGATCCCGCTTCGGTGGATTGCGGAACGCAGAAGTTGACTACTCCGGGTGACCTGAACTATCCATCCTTTTCGGTCGTGTTTGGTTCGGACAATGGCGTTGTTAAGTACAAGAGGGTGGTTAAGAACGTCGGGAGCTCGGTGGATGCGGTTTACGAGGTGAGAGTGAACGCTCCGCCGTCGGTGGAGGTCAGTGTGTCGCCGAGTAAGCTTGTGTTCAGTGAAGAAAGTAAGACAGCGTCGTATGAGATCACGTTCACTAGTGCTGCATTGGTGGATGGCGGCGTCGGTTCTACTTTGTCATCGTTTGGGTCGATTGAATGGATCGATGGGACACACAGTGTTAGGAGTCCAATCGCAGTTGCATGGCGTTACAATTCCGTGGTTTCTTCTATGTGATATGGCATGGGCCGAATGGAGGAGGACATGGCTAATTGTACCTTGTCTTTGCACCGGTGTGTTAAATAATGTTGTGCCTCCTTCCTCCCTGTCACCGTCGTATCTGCGGCGGCTCTGATATAGCGGTGGTTCCTGATGCAGCAATTCAAGAGTTAGGGAGTGGGGATCCGCTTTGCACGAGCTGATGTGAGTCTCTATTCTCGACCATGTCAAATGTTGTACATAAATGATAACGTTAGTATTATCATCTTAACAAGGTGGATCATATTGACGGAAAACAACACAAATTGGATGGATTTAGTTCAACTTCTTTAATTACTGTGTCAAATGAGAGGGGACAAACTGATAAATATGAAGGTCTTACGTCTTTGGCAGTAGACAATTCCCAAAATGAGAGTCATCTTCAATAGAGTAGAAGAAAATCTTCCTCCCTAGTACATTCTCCAAGTCTCTTGCAAACGCTTTTGCCTCTTATACTTGTCACTGCAAACCATTTTCAAAATCAATTTTTATCCAAGGCTAGATTTTTTTGTGGTCCAAAATGTAAACATAAACATTATTATGAAACATGAATACAGCTAAAAAAACATGACTATGAAGGGTATACTTGATCCTGCATGGTTATTTTTATGTGTTTATCACATCCGTATTCTTTTTGAGCGTTTTGTTCGCCAAAATTACTTATTGTCAAACGGCATAACTTTAAAAATTGCTTTTAGTTGGTATTCATCGTTATCATGTATCTCAATATATGAGCTTTTTTTGGATATTAGAAAAACTCCTAGTACATGTAGCTCACCGACTCGCACCAAACCAAAATCAATTGAATTTATAAATCCTATTGCACCAACGCCTGTGATAAAATAGTGCATGCGGTGAAAAGAAGGATGAGAAATGATATATTCCATTCATTCCAAATTATTGATCAAGTTTGACTTGCACGTTTAATTAAAATATGAGTTGTATTTCATTAGTTTTCCATTCTAAGAATATAAGACATGAGAAGAGAGAAAATATGTTGATAAATGATTAGATGTAGAGATTAGAATAAAAAGTGTAGAAAAAATAAACAAGAAAAAATACTTATATAATCTTTCTTAATTTGAAAAGTGATCAATTTTTGGGACAGTCAAAAATGAAAATATGATCGATCTTTTTTTTTGAGACGGAGGGAGTAATATATTAGATACAACCATCTAAAACTATTGGCTATATTATAAAATAACTATTTGCCTCATTTAACCCCTCTTTCTCTCACATTAACCTTCAATAACCTTATAAGATTGGACTGATGGTTCAAAAAGATCTAGTTTATGCAAAATACAGATTCTAAAACAAGCTGAAAAAGTAAAATCAGATTTGGATCCTCCGATGGAAGAGGTATTGGTTTACAGGATTCGGATCCCCTATTGTAATCCATAGTTACAGCAGGGCAGCAGGAGTGCTGTGTTCAATCTGCAAGAGAGAGAGATGATATAACTATGGTTTACACAACACCGCTTCTCTCTCTTCCCTCTCTCTCACATATTGAATACAGGCACACAGTATCTCTGTTGTAACGCACGAGAGATCCGAGATCCAAATCCTAATTTAACAAAGCTGCATGCATGTAAGGACAAGACTAGCAACAGTTACGACGTGACTCCTCAAAGCTCATCTGGTGAAATTTATCCGTCTTCCAATTCCCAACGGTTGTTTCCATAATCTTCTTCCACCTTCAGTGGTAACCATGATTTCTAGTTAGTTCAATCATCCATGATCAGAACCTTTTAATAGAATTAGAACCTTGAAAACAGTTTTCCATTCGATTTTGGGCCTCAGGGAGGGGAGAACAAAATTAAGATCAGACAAGTAAATCATTTGAGGCCTCCATTCAGTCTTCGCAATTTTCGCTTTCAACCACCAAAAGGAGTAGGTGATTTGGTGGACATGATCGTGATGGCATCAATAGGGAGCGGGGATGCGGCGGCGGCAGCAAGGTTCTTGGTGTTGGGTGGGGGAGAGGAGGGAAGAGAGGAAGTTCTGACGTGGTTCACGAGTCACTACTCACACCCCTTGTCTAACCCTCGCTACTGTAGATATCCAATAAACGACACCGTCATGAATACTGGGTGAATTGTTCTATGCTAAACAATGGGACAGAAAAATGACCGAAACACCCGGCGTACCACAAAGGCAGCCAACTTTAGTGAATAACCAAAGCCTTCCACCAAAAGCTTATAAGTTCCATGTTTGTAGATAGGTGGTTGATGCTTCACAGAAAACTTCCAGCAAATATATGACAATAGAAACAAGTTAGCAATAAAAAGCAAATCGATGAGGTAACAAGCTAATCCACAAAATCGCAAGAACTTCACATTCAGTTAACAAGCATAGATGATAAGCTTCAGAAATGGCAAACCATCTCCACTTTGCAAATCATTAATCAGTGACGCGAGTTCAGGAGATTTGCATATTTATGTCGTCTGTTGCCTTCTAGCCCTCACAAATTTACCCACTAATAAAATGTTGATTATGACAATAGATACAGCTACAGCGAGACCTCTCACTCTACCAATTGCCATCGAAATAAAAATAACAGGCCCAAAGCTGTTCCACTGCTCAAACTCCAGACTCTAGTGACCATATTTCTGAAACTCCCACTCACTGTTATCTGTAGAAGACAACAAAAATCGAGCCAAAAAAGTTAGCCATGCATATCACTGGCAACAAGAGGGAAGAAAGAAGTGCTAACAGGCAATACCAAGTGGACACACTTGACGGGTTTTAAGCCATCGACTGATGCAATGGAAATGGAAAGCGTGATTGCACACACCTGGAGTAACACGAGTATAGGTTATTAAAGGACATGTGATATTTAAGCAAATACAACAGTCTTCACCTATCCAAGCAACTGGCAATAGAAAATTACTATAAAAAATAAGTGACATAAAATCCATGTGAGGACCGAGATAAGATACAAAAGATAATGATGAATCTGAAGACATCTTTTGCATTCCCATCTTGGAATTCCCTAGAGTGGCTTACAAGAAGCACCATTCATATAACATGAAGATCAAAGCATAAACGTGGGAGGTCTGCACACAAGGCAGAAGATCAAAGCGCAATCTATCAGAACATTAGTATTCATGGACATCCAACATCTTATGTGAGACCATGCAACCCTTGAATCACCTCTACAAGTAGTAACAACCAACCTTAGAATCCCTAAAGCTTACATCTGGTAACATAGACAGAGTATGCACATAACTTTGGTGTTAGAGGAAACCTAGATATTAACAAACTTTGTATGGTCTAAAGAGATCAGATAACTGCCACAAGATCATTCTCAAAAAGATCAGTCTCAACCTGATTCAAGGCTCCATAGTTTAGTTCTAGGCCTCAACAGGTCATTCACACACTCAAAGATTTTGGGGAAAATGAGAACTAGATATCATTGTTTCTACTTTCAAGGCAAAAGTATTGCGTGACTTGCAAGCTTTAATTTTAAGTAGGAACTCCGTGTACTTGACAAAGGTGCATTGAAATTTCTTTTCCTTGATGCAACCTCCATTTTCCCCACCCAGGTAGCTTACTTGCCTATTTAGGACTACCACTACACATTGAGTGCATTGAATCACCAAGGTAGAATAACCTTGTAGATGGGTCTTCTTTTCTCCTCCTTCGCAGAAGTCTCCATAATCTACTTTCTTCCCCAAAAGTACCTCTGACCTCCAAAAAAAACTTCCCCACAACCTTCACAAGCCCAGTATGGCGAGGCTGTCCAGCATTACTTAACCATTGCACTTGATGTACGATGCTCGTAAAATCTATTTAATTACAACCTGTGCTGAACTATGAGATATGTTATATGAATATCGATCACAAAATATATATTCATAAAGGAGTTACGCTCCAGCAGGTAGGAGGTCCTTGGGCATTTCTGTAAGAAGACTCTCCCTCCGTCCCTCCCGCTCCTTCTCTCACACACACAGACACACAAACATTGTGTACACACAGTAAAGGAAAACTACCCTCTCTCTTCTACCGTCACAACTAGCATCTCTGACGGACAACACCAGAGCTAATTTTTTCGACCGGATTCCAAATCAACCCAACAACGAAAACCAGATAATAAGGAGATGGTTGCAGTTTGACTTTAGTATGATTGCAACTCCAGATTTCCATTCTATTATTCTACCGATATATTAAGATGTAGAGTCCAGATGTAGCTCAATAACTATTGAATGCAAATTATTAGGCAACGATGGACACTTATGAGAGAGAGATGATGAGATGAGAAGCCCATCCATCAGAATTTCTATTCCATCTTTTATGTTCCAGACATGTAACAGTACCTACCATGGCGTTCAAGATAGGCACCTGACTACTGTCTGCTAGTACAAATTTTCCCTTTATGAGGATATAACCGGCTGGTGCACTAAAAATAAACGAGGACAAAATCAGAAAAGCTTTCTCTGGAGTGAGTAGTGTCCTGGATGCTTAGGCACACATCAAAATATCCATAGAAAGACGACATGAAAATCATTAGAATATTCCATATTAGTGTATTACTATTCCTCAAAGATCTTCACCATTCTTGCCGATCAGCTTGACGAACGGTGAAATTATAACTGACAAAACAAGGGGCACAAATTTTTTCTTCCGCTTTTGGTTCCATGGGAAGCCACTTTTGCTTGGGCACAACAGGGAGTAGCTTCCTCCACACCCACCTCACCCGCCAGCCCAAAACCCTTGGTGTAGGTGTGAATTGATCCTAGGTCTCATAACTGAGAAGACAAGGGCAGAAATATTTTTTTCCACTTTTTCGGTTCGACGGGTGATCACTTGGGCCAGCCTTTCCCACACTCACCCCGCCCCGAGCCCAAAATCCTTGGTTTAGGTCGAATTAGTCCCAGGTATCAAGGTACGGTGCCCTTTACATTCTAGATTTACTTTGAGGAAGATCTAATAAAGGAGGAGGCGGCATCATCATTATTTTCTCTTCCATTCGCTCTATCAGGTCGATTTATAAAGGTAAGACGAAAAAATAGGCTTCTTAATATATGTTAAACAAGTGTCTTTTGCCAAGCTCTCCAACCTGTGACTCCTTTGAAAGAGCATAATCGTAAGGAAGCAATCTAACGCTGGAAGGAAACAATCTTAAATAAAGAGCATAATCGAACAAAATGTTATTACAGAACATTCCTTCTTAGGTATCAACGGAAACAATCTAACGCCGGAAGGAACTTCATTACTTACACCCCAATGCCACAATATAGTCACGAGCTTCAATCGTAAGGAAGCACGATAAATTTCTTAGCTAGGGTTTGGGAAAGAATGCATACCCCAAGCGACCGTGCACTCCTCACTGGTCGCGCTCGCCTGATTGGCTTGGCACTCGATGCCTAATTGAATACCAAAAAAAAATCACCCAGAAATCTATCGAAAAAGAATTCCCAAATCATAACTACTTAAGATAAAAAGAACCCTCACAGAGATCCATAATATGATTCCTGCAGATAGCACAGTTGTCGACAACAATATCTGCAAAATGAAATACCGATTGAATAAGCCGGATTAATTTAAACTGCAGTGTGACGATGAGGATCAGGTTTTGAGAAACTACGGACCCCAAGCCCAGAGAGAGACGGCGTTCCACTTCTTGATTTCGAAGCGTTTAGGCTTCTTGGATGAAGAAGAAGGCCCGGCCGCGCTCGATCCTTCGCCGGCGGGAACCATTGCGACGTCGGTGCTCATCGTCGGCGGTAATCGAATATTTTCTGAAATGTGTTGGTTGGGCGTTCGATGCGTAGCTTCTGGTACGGTAAAATTCCTAAAGCAGAGGATTCAGGTTAAAGTTGTGGAAAGCGAAAGTTCGGGCAAAAGAGACAATTTCACTTAGCCGCCTTGTAACATTCTGGTTTTATGTCACGTACCCACAAGTTACCTGATATTACTATTTCACACCCCTTTTTTGTTTTTTTTTGGCCCAACCAGACAATGTGATGGGGCGATAAATATGTGAAAAATGGTATTGTCACGTATTTTTTAATTCTTATATGACTTTGGAATTTTAGCTTTGGGTGTTTTTATATGGTCATTTGATGAAGTTTTCAAAGTCGACTCTAATTTATTATATTTAGTAAAGTCAAACACAAGACATTGTTGTTCAGTCACCGCTTATTTCAATAAATTCAAGTCATATTAGGTTACAATCTTAACAAGGTAAGATTCTAGAAGGTTGAAAATTTGGAAAGCCTTTAAGGGCCGATCAATATGGCTATCATTTGATATGCGAGATTATCCATCAGATGGCTACTAAAAGTTTGTTCATGAGATCTGCTCTCTGTTTTCGGCGTGTTGGTATCTATCACCGGATCTCGTGGGCGCAAGATGGTTATCTTTGTAAGGTTGTAAGACAACAAGCGTGCTCGTGAGCTCGGGCGATATCGAAACAAACACGCTACCAAGCTTCTATTATCTTAAATAATATAATAGCTGAGAAACGACTCAAACCTGTGACAACTCAACCACATGACGTTGCCCAGAGCAATCATAGATTACTTTTGGCAGGTTTTCCTATGCTTGAAGTACAAACTTTAGCAGATACTAGAACGAAATAGATGAACCTGGGTTCTCAAACCTGTTTTTCTGCATTAAAAATAGAGTGAACCATCGCCTTGCTTGGGTTGGGCCTGAGATGATCCATTAAGTAATGAACATACTTTGCTTCGGCCTAACAGTCACGAAATGGGTTTAGTGTAACCCAATAAGGCGCTACAAGCCTCTATTTTTCAACATGGGCTTATTTGCTCTTTAAAATTATCATCTCATTTGTAAGCTAAAAGTTTAAATGAAATTTTAAAAAATAATAATAATAACTTGTCATTAAAAAAAAAAAAAGTAAGGACTAATAGTACTCAAATATCTTAATCCCAACACGTCCAAACATGGCCATATGCATGTCCTAGAGATTTGTTTCAAGGCTATAAATGGATGCATTATCCTATAAATTTAATAGTATTCGAATATCTTATGTGGCCATGCTTAATCAATGTTCACCTTTTGCTCCATTCCCTTCTGCGGGATGAGGGAGTTTATGTTTGCCAGATTTCGAAGGGTAAAAACGACAAGAAGTGATAGGAAACCGGAAAAGAAAAATGATTTCAAAATCCAAAATATTGATACTCCTCTTCAAAATTATTTCATTTTATGCGTGTTTTTCGTGACATTTATTGTAGCTGATACTTTAAAAGTCTTTTTAGCACAAGAGCAAGTGACGTTTTTGAACATAACATAACTGTTGAACCTGATATCCAACCAAAAAGTATACTCAAGAGTTGGGGAAGTCCACCAGATATAAGAACCAATCACAAATCCCATGTATTGTCGATGTGGGACTTGACACCCTCCCTCACGCGAAGCGTGGGAATAAGAGGTGGTCTCGTTGGATCGAATGGGACGGCAGGAGCCTAACTCTGATACTATGTTGAAACTGGTGTCCAACTCAAAAGCATGCTCAAGAGTTAGGGAAGCCCACCAAATATAAGAATCAATTTCAAACCTCATGCATTATCGATATGGGACTTGACAATAACAACATTAATTGCAGCCAGTTTTTTTAGTACACACAATAAGAGAAGCATACAATGAAATTGCAAGAATACGATGAACGTACTACTTTCATCAAATTTGCAGAATATCCTTAAAGTAAAATACAATCTTTTAAACATCCAAATCAAAAGTTGGTAAAGGTACGAATGAATGCCAAGTACGTCAGATGTGGTGCAAGAGATCAGGGATGTGGCTCTAGGTTGAAGTCTGACGTCTTGCCTGGCTTTTGAATTTAGAGCTCATTAAAGATTGATTTTAAATAACACTTTATACATTAAAATATAAACAAAATTTAAAAATAATTCTAATCAAATTTTATGCTGAATCAATTACTGTTTGGCAAGGTTACAAAAACTCTTCTTGAAAACGGGAAAAAGCGTTTGGTACAACGGTTGGAAACAGTTTCAATGCGAGTAGATGACCAGAAAAAGGACATGGAAGAGATAAATTCTGCTATTGTTTAGCACATGAAAAACTGTGTTCATTTTTATAGCAAAGCATATATTGTGTTCATTCCCTTACTCTTTTGTATTGTTGTATCTTCTTTAAATATTTACAAAAATAATTAGTCAAACTTAAATTGAAAAGAAAAGCAAGTAAAAATGTGTATGAATAGCTCTCTCTCTCTCTCTCTCTCGGCCTCTCCCCCACCCCCACCCCCTCCCCCTCCCCCTCCCCATCCCCCTTGATTCTCAACGCATGAATTAGATATAAGTGGTCATTAAAATGAAGGATAAAAGGGCATTTAATGTACTTTTGTCGATAGTGTGAAGGTAATCTTATACTATAAATGGTCCAAAGATGTTTAAAAGCAAAAACACTACCTTTTGATGTTTCTAGTATTAAACACTTTTGATTAGGTTTCTTAAAGACTTTCTTTTTCCGTCAAACACTCAATAAATCCATTTTAAATATGTTTGCTCACTCCAAAATTAATTTCACATACCCTCTCAGAGTTAAATGAATTAAAACACCCAAGTTAAAAGAGTTAAAAGAAGAGATAGGTGTTTGGAGAGGGCGTTGAAACAGCTAAATGCTAATAAGTATTCTTTTTTGCATTTTAACTTTATCACTTCTTTTTCAAGACCAAATTAGTCACGAGAGAGATTATTACATGGACAGAAGTTTTAAAAAAGTTTCACCAGAAGAAGGGTTTCACACTTCATATTTCATAGATGATGACTCACTAGACTTTATAAAAAATATTTTTGTTTCTGTATTTACTAATACTAGTACGCATAATGTCATCGGAAGTTACCACAAAAAAATGATAGCCCACA
The DNA here is from genome assembly GCA_033070095.1 of Escallonia herrerae. Taxonomy (NCBI): domain Eukaryota; kingdom Viridiplantae; phylum Streptophyta; class Magnoliopsida; order Escalloniales; family Escalloniaceae; genus Escallonia; species Escallonia herrerae. Next base: position 71,356 of record JAVXUP010001927.1, on the reverse strand, counting down.
GATAAATGCCTTTAATACATAGTCACACGCTCGAATCTCATGCCGGAAAATTTCTAATCTCATGTCTAGCGAAAAGGTCCATCGAAGAACAAAAAGGGTCCCTAATGCAAACATGCCAATGACACTGGGGAAGTTTTGGACAGTAGTCCTCCTCTAGCCCAAAGAAATTTACCATGTGGAGCTTGATATAATTTAAAGCAAAGATGCTCCCTCGATTCTTAGTCAACTCTCTTGATAACTGTTCTCCATCAATTGCCTCTTCCACCCTGACCTCCCATCCCATCAAGATCCCCCCCTTTCGTTGTCTCTCTGATCTGATCCCTACCTTCCCCATGGCTTCACATGTAATCCCTGCGAACACCACCCTCAGCCAAATCACTCCCCAAACCGCCGGCCAAAAACCTGCCACCCCCGTCATCGCAGGGTGGTTCAGCCGACGGGGAGTTCCACTGCGCAGGCGGCGGAAGGTCCCCACGGTGCGGCTGGGTGGGAAGAAAACCCGACGAGGGTACTTTCTGGTAAGGCTTTTGCGGCGAGTTAGAGTGCGGTGGCTGAGGCTGAAGAACTCGTGCATGCTGAAGAAGCTCAAGGATTACTACCATTCGCTGGTGCAAGACCTCATAGACGGCGGCGGCACCATGGAGTCGTTCCAGCAGAGGCTTTTTCTGGAGACTTCCTTCGGGGTTCCGGTCATGGGGCTCACCTTCAACACCTTCCCTAACGCCGGATCCTCTCTGCATGGTTAACAGCGCATTCCATGTGGGTGTGGAATTAATGTCACATAAATGTGAAGTCGATATCCGCTTGCATTTTCTAGTCATATATTCATATGCATGTTCTTGTTTGCGCCTGTTCGGATTCTGCAAGTTCAATGTCAAATGTACAAGAGTATCATATTTCAAATCCAATATCACCTCTTTTCCATATCTTTATCCTTGATTTTGAAAGAATTTTGTCTGTGATCACCAGGGTTTTAGCAGCAATTTTAGTGACAGAATGTCAATATAACCGGTGGCTTATGGCATACTGTAACTTTTCGATGCCTCCAGAAGTGTTGTATGCATTATTGTCATGGCACAAGCATCAACAAGTATAGAACTGTCTTTGAAATGGTTGTAAAACCGACTTTGTTCATTAAATGCAATCACTTTTTGCACTTCAAATATTCCTTTGACAATTAGTTTCTTTCTTCACTTTACACCTATACAGAAAATCTGTTAATTCACTTTAAAATAAATCTGCTTTAATGTGCTGCTGAATAAATCTAAAACCTTTGGTTTCTTAAATTTTGATCTAATCAGTTTTCAAGAATTAAGTTTGACTCATCATGTGTAAGTAGACATTAAATGTCCTCTTTAAACTTGAATACTCTATATAGTAATTTTGTCACACTAAACCTACTTATCACTTTTAATTCAAATATCATCAACAACTCTGAATTTATGATACTTAAAATAGATTAAAATTGATTTTAGAAACGGATTCTAAATTAGTCAAGACCTACTTTTGAGAATCAAACTTTATAGATCGATGAATATTTTATTCACCATATGGAAACTTGAAAGACAATAATTGATTGTATAGCTCAATCTAAACATTCTTTTTAATTATTACGGTGTTGAGTTACTTTCTCGTGGCTCGCTGACACTCCTCTAACCATCAATTGAGCTGTAAAAAAAATGTATACAGATCATAGATAATGAAAATTTTAGCCCTCCTGCATAAGATAATATGTATATCTTAAACGAAACTGATAACACTGTGGTATCCAAACAACAACATTTGTTCTTTACGGTATTCAAGTGGTCCTATTTTTATTCGAGGTGTGCTTTAATCCTTATTTCGTTTCGCGATAAATGGTTAAGCAAATGCTAACGGATGCCCTTGCCTGTCTGATACATATACGCAGTGTATGCTTCCTGTCTTCCTGAACCCTTGTTTTCCCATGAAAAGTAGTTTAAAAGTGAATCTTGCTTCTCGAGAAATTATAGATGAGCACAGGAAAATGCAAAATAACCGGGATGCTCGATCAATTGGCTATCTATAGAGATCACAGTACACATTGCTTCGCCGGGCTCGATACCTTTGGGTACAGACAACAGCAAATCCCAACTCACAATGTCCGCTCTATCACATGCAAAAACAAGGTAAAATAATAAGAAGATGATTAATTAAGAGTGTCGTCTATGACATCAATCCTCTCGTCATGGCTTTGAACTGCTAGTACCCATGCATGAAGATGCCAACAGCTTCTGCACAGTGCATAAGACAAAGGGAAGCTTGGATTAATGTAGCTTTCTTTGAGAGTCGTACATTCAAGAATAGTTTAGGACGTGATGATGGTAGAAGCGTGATGAGATATGTTTAAAGTATGTCTTCGAGATGAATACGTTGATATTCTACCAGCTGATGGTATTGTCTCCACTGCAGATCATCGGAGATGGTGACAAAGAAGGGGCTTTAAAGAAATAGAGAACAGTGACTTGGTCACTAATTCAGAGAATATAATCAGGATGTTTAGGCCCCCTGTATAATTGTATGTTTATGCTCTATAAGCAACTTGAAATAAATTATTAAATACTTCTTTAATATGCGTGGAATCATGAAAATATCTATTTCGATATAAATCTCTTTTGGTACTACGTAATTACTTATTAAGATATATTTAATTTTTTTAATTTAAAATTTATTAAATAGTGTAGGTAAAATTAAATTTAAAGATCAAGTTTGATAAGATGATATTTTGTTAACTTGTTTTTTCGTACGAATGATTAACTTATTTTTTAATAATTTAAGAAGCTGAACCACTTCACTTCTCAGGTTCCTATCGCCCTCGCGCTTTCTCTCTATTTGGGTAGCCACACATGCTTTGTTTATGGGATCTGAGCAATTAGGGGTTTGTGTTTTCAATTCCTGCCATTAGATATGCTGATTAAAGTTTTACGTTTAGATGGATTTGCTTCTCCTTCACTGGCGCATGCAGTATTAGAGACTATTATTTAAGTTTTTAGAGGTGGACTTGTGGTTTGTTTGTGGGTAACATGGCGGAGAAAGGAAGATGGTGACCGGTGGTGGTTGGTGGTTTCAGACGAGATCCATTTTCAATTGATGGTGACTGGTGAATGTTTGTTCGGATGGTAAATTATTGAGCATCGCGTGGAGAGCGGAGGGCCATCGCCCGTCTCTTCTCATAACGCTCCAGAAATCTACTGCCTTGATATTTTGGAAAATGGTTAATCAAGTTCCATTTCACTGTGAATTTTGACAAGGCGTACATATAACCCCTTATTTGTCTTCATGAAAGTTGAACTTTTGGCTAAAAGGAACTTGGAAAGGTGTGAAGACCAAAGAGCCATTTTTCTTGCCTTCCTTGAATGGGACATAGGAATCACAAGCGATCTGGTTTAAGATCACAATTTTCCTCGTAGATGATCTGGTTTGGGTTTTAAAACGTGCTTGTTAATGATGAATGGCGACCAACTAGAGTTTGAAGAAGTATTATGAACCAATTTCTCTTTACTTGTGTTATACACAGAGAAGCTGACATGTTCTAAAGTTTCTTTTGCTTGTATCTTAGGACTTAGGACATTTCGTACGCTGGAAAGATCACATTTCCACGTTGCATAACTAGTTAGTGAAGCAGTTGAAGTTTGTTATGTATCCAGTTTATCATGTCTACAGCGAGACTTCCTTCCCAATGCATGCTCAGAAGTGCACCTCAGTGCTTTACTGCGAGCGCCTTTATCAAGGCCCCGTCTTCCCTCAAAAGCATTTCTAAAGTCTTTGGCCTTACATACTGCCATTGCGGGTCCTATGAGCTTAACCTTACACTACCATATTCATGCCGGGCTGGTGCATGCTCCTCCACCTTTGCTGGGAAGATGGTGAAGGGTGCTGTTGACCAGTCTGATGGCTCATTTCCTGATGAGAACGACCAGATGAAGGAGGGTTACTTACTAACCTGCATTTCCTACCCAACTGCTGATTTTGAGCTTCATACTCACAAGGAAGGTGATCTTTACTAAGGCGTATTTCGGGTCATGTTTGTTACAGAATTCCCAATCCCGTTTAGATCCAAGATTCATGCTAATTTAGATTTTAAAATCAAACTAAAATCTCACTGAAAGTCAACTGTTTGTTTTCATGAATATGGGATTCTCCTTTAGGTTTAGTGCTTAGCCCTGCCTATATGTGGGCTGGAAACCTGGAATGCAAGTGCCCACCGCCAACCTTTGGAGAATTTAGCTGGGATGGGCCAAGGGCGAAGGATGATGACTTTTTTATTTAGATTCAGTAAGTTAAGGTTCGTGATTCATTTTCCCCCATCTTAATACACAAATGCCAGAGCCAAATAGTGACTAATGAATGAAAAGCCCTCCCCCTTCTTGTCCTCCTAATTTCTGACATCTGCTCGTAAACCTGAAAATCTCCTGGATCTGCAGGACAAAGTTGGTCTTCGTCTTGCTCCACTTAAACTGACGAGCAATATTACCTCAACGTTATAAAAAACATGTGTTAAGTTAATTACAAAAAGTACCCATTATTCTGTGTTGGAACTAATCCGTCATCCAACCGTAGTGACTTTATAATAGTAATTTTTAGCGGCACTGATAACCTTTCCAGCAAAAAAAGTGAACGGAATATTACAAGATATGATACATCTTTATTCCACAGAGTTGATGAAATAGTCTCTGACATCTTCCTTAACCAAGATACTTTCCCCATGCAACAAAAAGACTTCTTCCTTTTCATTTTGTAGTGTCTACAAATATTGTTCACTTTCAAACGTCAAGCAAATTTTTATATTTTGTCAATCTATATCCTCTGCTTATAAGCATCAAGTACTCTCAACTTTACACAATCACTATTGGGAGTTCACGATCAAATGAATGTAATAGGGTGGTGTCATGCGGCTCTTTCAAAACTGTATGCTAACTCGAATAGGAGAAATTTTTTGTGGACGGATTGCCCTCTTTTTTTTCTGTGCGGTGCCTTTTAAAGTTTCATCCAGTTCTTGACCCGGCATCCAAGTGAGTATGTTCGTACAATGTGAAGAATGCTGTTCTCTGAGGAGGGAGCACTGTGCAACTATGTTATGATACGAGGGAGCTTTATGCAATTTGCACCAAGAAAGTAAATAATATAAAGAACATTGACTTCTCGACTCACCACTCTTTTACCGTCGGGGAGCAATCAATTTTGCAGTCGAAAAAACGTATCTATGGGCGAGAAGAAGAAAGATGTGGTGAGAACCAAAATTAAACGATTAATCATAAAGATCGATTTTGTAATCATAATATAGCAGCGATATAGTACAAATGAATAATCAAAATGGACGGAATGGCGATAATAATTGAAACCAAATTGGCTTTTGGTCAGATGTTAGAGGTTTTTGGTCAAAAGCCCAATGTGGGCCAGTTAATAAATTGCATCCAAATAACAAGCCCAAATCAGAAAACAATATACATGACCTACTATGTGCCCCAAAAATGGCCTAAGCCAATGAAAGAAGCCCAAATCTATTACATTTGTAAAGCCTTTAGCAATTATAAATCCAATTATTAACCTGTCCATTGACTGAACAGAAGATTCTTTGAGTAGGAACAATAAGAAAATGGCTAATTACACCCATGTCCCTGAGGTTTGGGGATAATTACACGCGATGACACAAAGTTTCAAAATGTAACACTTATGTCCATTGACAAACGGAATACAAAAATACTTAACGGTTTTGACAAAAAGACTTGATTGCCCCTGACTTTAAAATCAATTACTCACTTAATTTACTGTTTATTCTTCTTCCTCTCCCCACACCCAGCACCCACCCCCACCCCCCCGCGCCCCCACCCCACCCCACCCACGCGTCTGCCTCTTCCTCTCCCCACACCCAGCACCCACCCCCACCCCCCGCGCCCCTACCCCACCCCCACGAGTCTGCCTCTTTCTCTCCCCACACCCAGCACCCACAGCCCCCCCACACCCTGCCCCCACCCCCGCCCCCACGCCGTCTGCCTTCCCCGTCAGCGCAGTAGCAGGCCCTCCGGCGAGGCACCGGTGCCGCAAGATCGCGGTCGTACTCCCGATCTGCCTGTCGCCATACCGGTCACCACCATCACCGCCGCGACCTACCTCCGTACCCCGCGTCGTTCGAGATAGCAAGCATCACCGAGCTATGTCGCAACATCGGCCTCCTCCGTCGAGATGCGCGCCACTGTGACCACCAGCAAGGCAGCGCCATCACCACCACGATGGGCTTGCACCATCGCGCCCACCGGTGCGATCGCCGTCATTGCAATGGCCAGATCTGTCTCCTTCTCATCCAGATCTGTCTCCTTCCCAGCGGCGTGGGTTCGCCAAGGAGCTTGCCGGAGGCGTCTCGGCAGCTTGGGTTAGTCAAGGGGCTTGCCGGCGTGGTGGGGTGGTTCTGCAGGATGGTGGGGCGAGGGGGGCTGCTAGCGGCGTGGGGCAGGGGAGGGGGGCTGCTGGCGGCAGAGGGAGGCTGCCGGCGGTGACTTAAGAATTAGGGTTTAAATTGTGGAGAGAGAAAATTAGGATATCAAATTATTCACGATATACTGTACAGGGGTAGTATTGCCATTTTTAAAATACGTAGTGACAAAAATTATACTTTTTGGACGGAATACTGACGGTTGGATAAAAGTGTTACTTTTTTTAACGTTTTTGGTCACGTATGTTACATTTTGAAACTTTGTGTCCTCGCGTGTAATTACCTCCAAACCTCAGGGACATGGGTGTAATTAGCCCATAAGAAAATTGGTTGAACCCCAGCAATCGAACATGATCATAACAAAAGTGGTATCACCGGTCATCTTATACATATAATACTAAGTTTGAGCGGGTCAAAAGCAGACCATTCACGTCCAACGCAAAAAATTAATTCCTTGTGTTTTGAAAAACTCGAGCACAAGACATAAGAATATTTCGAGAGTCGTCACAAATATGGCTTTGAATTTATATTTTGCCCCCTCCAACTTCAAAAGAATTTCTGCACGTTCCCTAAAGTAATATGTGCTTTCAGGAAATCTTTCAGGCCTGCCACTGTATAGGACCAAGCAAAACCAATGACTTGTGTTGTTGGTAATAGAAGCATCAAGCATGCACCTAACCAAAGAATTCTGTGAACTTAGGGTTCATATTATACTTGTCATTCAAGGATATGACTTGCTTTAACTCAGTCCACCTGTTCAATTGAATAGTAGTAAATTCTAAGCTGCCCTTTTGTTCCTACCTTCCGTTCAAACGCTTGCAGACCAAACATGATGTTGGACCAACTTCAAAAGTCCCAACTCCCAGGTCTCCCTTTCCTTTGTTCTGGTCAGCTTTTTATATATAGCCCAAAGAAGAGAAAAGTTTCACGTTAAATTCAAACCATGCAACTAAGTTTGGAGCCTCGGACCGTTTACTCCAGTTGCCATGAGACTTTTCTGACTACGTAGTATCTTTGAAGTCACTAATGATGTATCAAAATTAGGGTTCTCCAAGTCATTTCAGTAGTGTATAGTCGAAAGTCGAAATGCATTAGTCTCTACAACATTGCTAATGCGCTATTTGCTAGATAGGTGTTGAATGCTCTCGCGGTATTGCTGAGGGATTTTTATAATGTTTATGGTACGTGGGTGTTTCAAATTCTGATGGAACGTTAACCATGTGTAATTACAATTCCTATGTTTGATGTCTGGTAATTGTGCCTTCTGACCATTTTTAACTATATATGAGAGGACTTGCAAAGAAATCCTCTTTTCGCATAATGCTTTTGTATTTTTCCAGTGCTATTTTGATTTCCATTACTCATACCAAATATACATATACTCCTAATCAAACAGAGTATATAAATATATCGAGCATACACAGTTTACCTTGAAAGTACGAAAGCTTCAATTAAAGGATGAATTATACACTTTGCTTATTGTTCAAGGGAGTTAATTGTCACTTGATGCATCTAATTTGTTTACTTAGGGTAAACGGAGGTGTGCTGGTGAAACTAAGAGTTTGTTTGTGCATGGTACTAAAGAGGATTAAATGGTATGACATGTATGGCCTTTACAAGTGGGATCTCAATCATTAGCCTCAAATCAATCCAATCTGGTGCTTCATCTGTTCGTTTTTGCCTTCATAGTCATGTTAATATTCTTTGAGTTGATCTGATCTTGTCACATGCTTAAATTAGATAAGACAACATTTTTTACCTTCTAGCATAATCTTTCATCCAGCTCTTGCCATGTTTTTGACATTTCGTCCGACGATGACACGTTGCACGGTTAAACTTCTATGCCATGTGGGACTGAGTCATGTATCATCTATTTGCCCTAGTGTCAATCAGTTATTGTTGCTATTACTTTGACATTTTAGATTACAAATACCAGCTTGTTTGGGCTTTGAATGTAGACTTCCCTCGATTTCCGATCCATTGGTGACACGGCATGTGGAGGATTTAGATCGAATGAGCCTTGTTAGGCCGAGTCGTTACAAATATTCCTTAGTGCAAACAATAGGTTAGAGTTTCGACCAGCAACGGTGGAGTCTTTTACTAGTCACACAAAATGTCAGATGTGGAATGGTTCTATGGGGAGGAGACCCTTGGTGGTTGAGCGTACCTACTTTCCATCGTCTATATTAAGCATGATAACATTATTGGACCCATCTCTAATAGCTTAAGCTTTCAGAGCATATAATAACTTAACATGGTATCAAAGCTCTGGTTTGATAAGGTCTTGAGTTCAATTCTTCTCGCTTGCATATCTGGTCCTCTTTAGTTTATTTCTGACTTAGTTTGTCTCTCCACGTGCAATCTGTTTATTTCTGTTTTGATCTGTCTCTCTACATGCAATTAGGGGCTTGCACGTGAGGGGAGTGTTAAGCGTGATAACATTGTTGGGTCCATTGTCTAACAACTTAAATTTCTAGAGCATATGGTAACTTAACGGTCTATATCTAACTTTTATCTTTAAAGACAATTTCTATTTGGTGAATTGGCTTCAAGTGACAAAAAGAAAGTATAAAAACTAAAAAGTGGAGTGCAATTATTGATTTGCATTTCCATATCCAAAACAACATAAGTTTGATTACATTCCTCAAGACAGGTAGCTAATTTTTTTTTTAGCAAATGTTCTGCTCTCATTTTTGTTTGTTTGTTTGTCTACACTTTTTGAAGTTTGATACAAATAGTTTGTTGTTGGGAGCACGCAAATGTAATTTTCAAACTCTCAAATTTCATGTATTACCATTTGATGGTAGACGGAAGGTAATTGTAAATCGACTCGAAAGATCAACCAATCCCCTGTATCTTCTCATATGAATTATACAAGCTCGTTGCGACTCTATCACCTTCAAATAAATGTATGATTATTTATGGTTGTAGTCTTCGAAGCCTAGAACTACTGTTATACTCTTTAAAAAGTAACTTGATAGCTACCGTAAGTAGCATAGATTTGTTATTTTGCAATTTATTAAAATTCTTCCTCCATGCATAATAACAGAAGTTTTATTATTATTATTGTGTGTTTTCAATCATTGCGACAAATATTTTGCCTACGTTTTGTCTACAAATGTCAACAATATCAATCAATCTCTCCCGGACACTCTTGTTCTCCTCCCAAAATGGTCCTCCTTAATTAGGAGTTAGGAAGGTGGACCAACCCACAGCTTATCAACATTTTGGCAGTTGGATTGACCATCTGCATTCATACCTGACCAATATTTTCTTGACAATCTGTCTATATTTTAGTCGATTTGGTCTTAATTGATGCTTAATTCTCCTTTTTATTTCCGGTGTTTGTAAAATGATCCATCTCGTCCAGATATGCTAATGATTATGTGTATGCAAAATTAGATGCATGGCCAAATTACATTTTTTAATAATTCTACAGATGTTGAAGGAGTTAAAGGGGATTGTGGCGCAGAGAGTTAAGGAAGGGTGGACTTGTGGGATTCGGGGTGAGAAAAATTAGAGATATGGGCCATCGTTGCTTGTCAAAAAAACTCAATAGAGAACGTTTCATAAGATAAACCAAGGAAAGTTGTACACAATTAAAAGCTCGTTAACTTGTTGACCTGAGCTAGTTAAGCAAATTTTATCGAGAGGCTCAGCCTCGACTTTGAGATAGGCTCGATAGATATAGAAGCCAAGCTTGATCATCACAATCTAAAAGTCAATATAGGTGAAACTAATGGAGGTTGAACACTCCTAAACTGGGGTTTGCTCACCTCATTTATAGCATTACTATATGTTTCCCTTTTAATTTCTTTCACTTGGTCAAGAAAAGGATCCACTGTGATAGCCCTTTTTCGAGATTTATTGTGATGTCTTAAATACCACCCCGACATGCATTATTCGACACGATGCATTTCATTGTGCCGATCAAATAAGTTGTTTGGAACCAAAGTTTTGACCTTTTTTGATTCTCCATAAAATAAGTTTTTCAGATCTTTAGTTTTGGCATCTCAAAATCTACTCTAAGGATTGACTGTCAATCTTTGTTATCATGCATCTTCATCAAAGTCACTAGCGCATCCGGCTTACCTTCTTCGTGTGTATAGATAGGCATAACCAGATCGCATTATATTTTAACAAGACTATGTGTAGATGTTTCAATGATCTCGTATAGCTGAACCTCTGGACGGTCTACGTGACATTATGATACTCAAAAATTGAGAAACAGCACAACAAAATTTCAGCGATTTTCTCGCACAACGCAAAGTAAAGGAAAACAAACAGATTGTGACGGCCTTTGGATGCTGCGCTGAGATTATCTAGACAGGCGGCATGGCTCTGGATTTTCCTAATGTCTTCACGTCAATTTGTATAGATTATTTTAAGAAAATAATTGACCACTAGGTGGTCTCAAACTGTCAAAATCGATCCCCCGAGACGGCTGAGATGATTTGCTAGTTTCTTAATATTCCAATCGGTCAAAGCTTCAGAGGTCAATGCTCAATAGCTAGCTAGGTACGACATTGAACAGGAATGGTTTGTCAAAGTGGAGAAGTTGAATCAAAATTCGTGGTTTTCAATGACAGAAAAAGGGTGGACAGAAAATGACCAGCGAAGGCTTTATCGAAAACATGAGAAACGTTCCCTTCACGTCTTTTTGACATAAAAGAAAAACTTAATGATTAGTAAATATAGTTACGAACATTTAATAAGTGATGTTAAAAAAAAAATAATAGTAAAAATTTATTGCTAAAGTTTTTTAAAAACTGTGACTAACATGTTTAGCAACCGTTAATAACCGTGATATACTCCAAAAAGAATAAGCAATATCATTGACCATAGGACTGGACAACGAGTTGGCTCGATGCGGCTTAAGAAAACACAAAGCACGATAGATGTTTTGTCGAGAGCTTAATTGCACTTTTTATCAGTCTCCTAACATCTTTGATGCTCACCACGTTACCTATACGTCCTTACTAACCGTGGGCCTTTCCTACTATCCTTACCAAAGGCAAGACATGAAATCGATTTCAGGTCTCCTTTTACTCCTTGGATTTGACAATCAAAACGATGTGCTCAACATTCGCATTGTGGAGACAAAGATATGGGGACTATCATTAGATACACGAAAAATAAGTTTAAATAGCTATTCACGATTTAGGTAGCGTTTGAAATCACTTTCAACTTTTAATTTTCTGTTTTAAAAACAAAAATCAGCTTAGTTTTTTTTATTTTTTACAAAAACAAATGAGTATTTGATTACCCAGTTTTTATTTTGAATTTTTTTTTTGGTGTTTGATTACCTAGTTTTTTTTTTTTTTAGTTTTTTCTTTGGTTGTGGTTTGCAGTAGCGGTGGTGGCGCATGGTAGTGGCTGCCGGTCGGCGACTGCCGTTGGGCTGCGGTGGCAAGCGATGGCTGACAGCCGTGGTCAGGGCTGTAGTGGTGGGAGGTGGTGGCGGTCTCAAAATAACAACCAAAACTGAAAACACAAAACTCTTAAATGAGAGTTTTAAAAAACAGTCATATTTTAAAAACTGGTTTTCAAAACTGAAGAAAAAAAAACAAAAATTGCGTATCAAACATGTTTATTTTTTTCAGTTTACAAAACTGGAGAAAAAATTAAAAAATTAAACGTTATCAAATAGATCCTTAGTTTTTATGGCTTTGCCATCCTGGTCCATTAAGTTTTAAGTTTCTTTTAAAATTTTGTTAGGCAAGCAAACCATTATCACAACACCTATACGATCGGGATATCGGGAAAAAAATATAAATTGAGCATCTGCAATAAGCTTGAAACCCCTAATCCTAAAAACAGCCAGTCCAGTCCTATTTTGAAGAATTCCCTATCTGATCCAAGATGAAACTATTAAACTTGAATTCTGTTTGACAACACTTTCAATTTTAGTTTTCAGTTTTCAATAAAAAAATCAAAACCAGTTTAATTTTTTTTTACAAAAATAAGTGGGTGAATGATAACCCAATTTTTATTTTAAGTTTACTTTTTGGGTGTTTGATTACTCAGTTTTTATTTTGAATTTTTTCTTTGGTGGTAGTTTGATGTGGCGGTGGTGGGACGTGGCGGTGGCCGATGGTGGAGGTGGCTGCTGGTCGCTGGCAATCGCTGGCGATAGTGCTGGCGGTGGGCAGTGGCTGCCGGCGGTGGGAGAGTGATGGTCGTGGTGGTCTCAAAATAAAAATCAAAACTGAAAATTGAAACTCATTTTTAAAGTTTTCAAAAACAGCATTGATTTAAAATTTAATTTTTTAAACTGAAGAAAAAAAAACGAAAGTTGGTTGCCAAACGTAGTTATTTTTTTCATTTTATAAAACTGAAAAAAAAAATCATGTGAAACGGGACCTTGATCACCGAGAGCTACAGGTTAGTTGCTGGGAGTGTCATCAATTTTTGGTAGACGTCTTAGCTAATCTAGTAGATCCAGGACATAGTTGGTGGTCCACGCTCAGTGGACTATTGATATACCATATAACCTCTCCTTTTGTCACGTCAGTCCTCCGAGTCCAATAGTCTACATGATCGGGACTCATGGTCTCCGACAATGTAGTATTTACTCCTGCTAGATCATATTACGCCAAACTATGGGCAAAACATCCCAAGTAACATATGAGGCTAGTTGGTTCTTATATGGATCTTTGTTCTCCATGCTTTGCTCTGAAGACAAACCAAAAAAAATATATATTTATTTTTAAATGCATAGTCAACTGACTAATTCGTAGACAACTGAATCAATGAAAAATAAAAATTTGCCAGCCTGGATAAACATGGAGTCAGTTGGAACATTTAGGAGCTAGTATTTGGCTCAACGACGGAAAACTAATATGATGTTTGGATACATCACTTAAAGTAAACGTTGTTCGGTACGATTATACTTGTGGTATCAGACGACTCCTACAGTACTAACAAGCAGCAAGAGAAATTTATTCCAAGATTGTGAAACTTTAACGATATTTTACTTTTTATATTTCTAGGTAAAACGTGTTCAGTCTTCTCAAATAAATACATAGCGATCCAAAGAAAGAAAACGAGAACACTTGCTTTTGTCATGTACCTCCTTCTAGATCCAAGAAGTTGCTTAAGTTAGGGGGACCGTATTTCGTGGATAAGAGTTACAGATTATCATATTTGATTTGATAACGCGGTTTAAAGTTCAAACCATGCTTTAAACTTGGAATATTGGACTAAAAAGCTTCCAAACTGGCGGCAAAGTGAAGATAGTTGCCTAGTCAACTGCCCACGCCAATGCCATGCATGATATCTAATTATGCGAAAAAGTGAATATATAGACAATAAAAATAGTAGCACGCTATACATCCTCCTCTATTTTAGTTATCATAAGATTGCCAATGCCCTCATCTTTTCTTTTATTACCAGTTATGTCCCAGTCCTTTCCACGCAAAGTGGCCTTACTTAAAGAAACACATCTTTAACTCATTCTTTTTAAGACGTGAAGATATATTTATCAACTATATTGTTAATAAACAAGCAGTACAAATTAAAGCATAATAAAAAAAATTTACTGGTTATCTCATCCCTCATGACAAAACCCTAGTTAAGATATGTCAAACCTCTTTAAATACTCAAGAGCGGCTAACAATTAGCTGTAATGCCAAAGAACCTTCACGAAAAGCGGCCTGCGTAAGAGATTAGTGCTCTCTCTTACACGAATTAAGATATACAAAATAAAAAATTAATAGACCAGTCCAACGTGAAGCCAAAAACCACACAGGGCAACTACAAAAAAAAAACCAAAAAATTAAGCCCAACAAGCAACTCAATAAGTCAACTATAAAAAATAAACCAGGTTACCGCTTGTGAGCATGATAGGGTCAACTTTTGCCAACGCAGGCCCACGTGCATCGCCCCATAACGTGTGTCACTAGCGCCAGCTATAGAGCCGTATGCTATCGTCACCGCCTGCCACCCACCACAACGTGGTCGACCACCGCAGGACACCGACAACAAGCACTCCATTACCAACCCAAGCCATTGTATCCTTGTCGCCGTTCACGACCACTCAAACCCGAAACTCCGGTTAACACTACCCTAATTAACCACTAAGCGACACCAAACACAACAACCACTCTAGCAACCTAAAGTCCGATAGAAGGGAGAAGGAGGACCTAACTAGAAAGGGAAAGGGTGGATAAATGCAAGGGGACCTAGCAGGAAAAATCTTCAATTGAACCTTGAACGGCTATTCACCAGAGAATCCCGTGCCAGCCAGCATGAATTACCACCACACAGACCACCCGCCCCAACTCAGAACATGGGTGTTAGAAACTGCACCGGAGCCGTAACCGACCAATAGGGAGGACTAGCACCATGCTCGTGATACCACGTACCACCGTCAACATCAGTATCCAGCCCAAATCACTGCAAACGGGAGCCAAACCCAAACATTATTCTTAGAGAGAGTTTTAAGGAGACAAAGAGCCATAAGGCGAGAATGTTTGGTTCAACGTAAAGAGCGTTAATTACAAAAATAAAACGTACGAATAGCTGGAATGAAACGAAAAATATTTGGTTTGATAGATTCTGTCACTGCAATTTTAGATCACATTATGTTCCCAAATAAAAGGTTTATTTTCATTCTTTTCATTCCGTAGGCTCAGAATCAGAACGAAGTGGCGTCTCTACTCTCTAATCAATTCAATCAAAAATCTATCAATCTAGCGATCCGATAGATCAACAAATGATGGGGATTATAATATGAATCAGTGATGTCTTTTGAATAAAGGAGTTCATGAGGCTTATCTAAACTTTGGAGGGTGAAAGAAACTTATAAGGTGATTCCTATATTCATCAGTATCTAGTTAGGACAAGTTAATGCTAAATAGAGAAAAAGTTCACACCCAAATAAGACCTAACCCTACACGCATCATATAAAAAGACATGTCGGATCCCTTATTTCATCTTGCTTTTGTTTTTCGGTATTACATTGCTTTTACTTAATAAACAACCTCCAAGAACGGCCTAGCAAAGGTTATTCCTGATGAAGCTTGATGACTCCTTGTTTAAGGTTGATTCGATCTGGTTGGTGTCAAACTTAATTAGCTGTAACAAACGGTAATCGATAAGAACAGTAGCTCCAATTTACCCAGATACTTGAATCTGATTTACTATGCAACACTGCCATGGTCCTTCAATTTCTTTATCAGATGATGGGTCATCAGTCATCAGCAAGTCAGTGGACTTTGCTTGGCTTCACATTGTTTTTCTCATTGTCCACTTACAGATCTCTCCTGTCAATCCAATACTTTATTCTTGTCTTCAAATCATTGAAACATTATTCACTAGAGTATGGTACTACTCGTTACTATGTCGTACCACGGTAAAATGAAACATGGCATTAATGGTTACATCTTAGAGGTCCATTATTGAGTGGGGTGAGGTGAAAAAGAACGGTCGGACGATAAAACTTTTGTAGGAAAATAGTGAATATAGTGCACTTAAAATAAAATTAGGATTCATAAACAACATAGTTTTACATAAACACGAGCGTGAAGATAATGAGAAGGCCATCCAAACACATGCTAAGGCACTATCTGCTTGGAGGAATATATTTATTTTAAAACACTTTTTGCACTTTCTAGTGTTTGGTGTTTGTGGAATCACTGTAAAATGAAAATCTCTAACAAAGCTAGGAGGAGATCACACTTAAAACTTTTTGAAAGTGACTTGATAATTCGAAACTCTTAAGTCAATTTTCTAGACCACTTTGATTGTCTACCGACCATACTCCATCAACACCGGTAACCACCAATATCATGAAATCAATATGCGATTCATCCATTTGGTGGATAAAAATCAAATAGCTGTCTTCGATCTCATCCGCTCGCTCACACATGCTCACACCAACCCACACATAAATGTATACACGCATCCACACACACGTACGCGCACACTTCATGAAGGAATATGTATATGCATATTCCTTCAATACTAGTTGGATTGAGTACGTTGGATTGGGGGTGTAAGAGGGATGGCTGGCAGGCCGTTGGTTTTGAACTTCTGGTTTTGAATTAGAAGGTCATAATTAGGCCCTTAGCTGACCTTGTAAAATATTCAGGTCTGTCTGAATGGCCCCGTCTGTGATCAATACTACCGAACTCAGGAAATATACTTTTTTTTCCTTCTCCAAGCATTTTTTTGGGAAATGATTTTCTCGATCTGTAGGTTGTTGTTCGTGAAACATTATGGCCTCATCCCAAGTAAAAATAGAGGTCTTTGAACAATTTAGAGCGTTGAAACTATCCTCAAACTTTTTAACTTTAGGGATGACTACACTTTAGTTGCACATTTAGTTGGGAAGCTCCAAGTCCGCTTGTTGCTAGAGGGTGTCATTATTATGATTGATCCATAAACCAAATCCTAAACATTTCCAAGATTAACTAGCAAAATTATGATAGCAACTTCGATGTTAGCAACAATATATAGTGCACGCTACAACACACTACTCGATCTCAGAAGAACGGATTTACCCGATTTTATTAATTTTCGATACAAAATAAAATATGCAGTGTCACGTATACGACACAACACGCCTTTGACAAAAAGTAAAATATACTTTACCGTTCTTCTTGTCATAACACAAAATTCAAGAAAAAGTTGGCTTGAGCCATCACATTACTTCACGTACACTGCTATGGTTGAATTTTCCAATTTGCATTCTCATCTTCATGCTTAGAATGGAATTTTAAGGCTCAAGCCCTTACAACTCTTAATTCCTCAAGACTGGATTTGCCATTCTGGCAAAAGGACAGGGACGTAAACGTCCAGTAGACAAAATTTTCCCACTTTCGATTTGGCTTTCCTCGGCCGCGTCTTTACCAGGAAACCAGAAACTCGGTTTGACTCGGATAGTTCTCCAGTGGAAATCACATAAAGAATGCACAAACTCAGAAGAAGAGTAGTAGATATAGTGACACTTGCAAGAACAGAATTTAAAACGTGTGGCCGGTGTAATCAAATATCTCACCACCTTTTTCATTCACTTGTTAAACTATATATACCCATCCGCATCAGTCCCACCATATCTACGCCATTAATATTTCCCACTTCTTTACTCAAAGCTTCAACTTCTCTCTTTCTCTCTTTAAAGAAAATCCACTTTCGAAGAGAAAAAGGGAGGAAAAGGATCGTAGAGATGGCTTTGGCTAAAGAAATCATGGGTTCTTCTATGGTGGAACCAACTTCGTTCGTTTCTTCATCATCAAAACTTGTTTTGGAGCGTCATTTCTGTGTCAATCCTGTTGTGGTTCCTCTGGAGAGACGCAGGTCATTGCAATTGAAAAGGGTTGTGAGAGCAACTCCTACTGTGGCAGCCGTTAGTGACAATCTGGTGAAAGCAGCGGCGGAGAAGCCTGTGAAGTTCAAGGTGAGAGCTGTGGTTACTGTGAGGAACAAGCACAAGGAAGATTTGAAGGAGACTTTCGTGAAGCAGTTGGATGCTTTTACCGACAAAATTGGCAAAAACGTCGTGTTGGAGCTTGTTAGCACCGAAGTTGATCCAAGTAAGCCATTTTCTTAACAAGACTTTGCTCTTTACATGCTAAAGTTTTTCTTTCTGGCAAATTTTTGGTTTTCCTTCATCTGGGTTTCCCATCAAAGAGTGTTAACAGGAGTTTGCTAACTGAACCTTAGAGTCGTTAAGTTGTTCTTGGCAAATTCTTTGGGTTTTCTTCATCTGAGCACTGAGAACTCTAATCAATTCGATACACATCTCTGCTTGGAGCTCTGGTTTTGTGGTATATTTCTTGGATCGTCTTAACCGTATTTATCCTTTTTCAATTTTGAAGAAACAAGGGCTCCAAAGAAAAGCAAGCCAGCTGTATTGAAGGATTGGTCAAAGAAATCCAACGTCAAAGCAGAGAGAGTTAATTACAGTGCTGAGTTCATGGTGGACTCAAATTTCGGGATGCCAGGGGCGATCACAGTGACGAACAAACACCAGAAAGAGTTCTTCATGGAGAGTATAACCATTGAAGGATTTGCATGTGGTCCTGTCCATTTTCCCTGCAATTCTTGGGTGCAATCTAAGAAAGACCACCCTGAAAAAAGGATATTTTTCTCTAACCAGGTAAGACATTATTTTCCCATTATTTAGTTCCGTACTCTAAAGACTTTTCTCGACAAGTGCCAGGCATATTATACCCTATTTTCTTCTTTCTAGTTGTCATTCAATTTATAAGTTTCAAGGTCAAACTATGTTTTCTGAAGTCGGAATTTTTTAAGTTGAAAGCAAAACAATGTATGACGTTCACACATTCCCACTTGAAGTTATTTTCAGACTAGAGAGTTCTATCGGGAGGCTTTTCTTCCATCTGATCTATTAGTAAGTTTGACTGTTCTCAAGTCTATAGCAGAAGAGGTGCTCGGGATTCCTTGAAGATTCAACTTCTCCAGTGTACATTACTGGGGCTTGACTTGTCTAATCTACAACGCCATTAATTCAGATTTGCCAATATCAGTCTCTATTATCAGTATCGAATGTCAGTATGCCACCTTACAATGGACCAGTTAATGGGTCATACTCAATATCCCCACTTGGCCATGATTTTCTTAATGGGAACTTTGGGTCATAGTTCTAAAAGGCCCCCACCTAAAATTGCTACAAGTAAATGATTAGATTACCCCAATGAATTCAGAAGCTAATTTCTCGATAACATCATTGATATGAGCAGCCATATCTACCAAGTGAGACACCCGCGGGGCTGAAAACATTGAGAGAGGAAGAGCTCAAAGATCTGAGGGGTGATGGCCAAGGCATCAGGAAATTGTCTGATAGGATTTACGATTTCGACGTGTACAATGATCTTGGAAATCCAGACAAGGGTATCGATTTCGCTAGGCCAACACTTGGGGGCAATGAAAAACACCCATTTCCAAGGAGATGTCGTACAGGACGCCTCCCAACTGATACAGGTAGTGTCTGCTTCTTGAATTTTAACTTGATGATATCTTGTGTTTTAAGCGTTACTTCGAATTGCTTAGGTATATAATTTGAACTTTTTTTGGTGCTATTTTTGTGTAGATTTTCATGCAGAGAGCCGCGTGGAAAAGCCATTACCTATGTACGTGCCAAGGGACGAACAGTTTGAGGAGACGAAGCAGAATACATTCTCGGCTGGGAGGCTTAAGGCAGTGCTGCACAACCTAATTCCTTTACTAATGGCCAGCATCTCTTCAGATAACCATGACTTCAAAGGTTTCTCACACATCGATAGCCTGTACAGCGAAGGCCTCTTACTCAAACTAGGCCTGCAGGATGACCTCTTGAAGAAGCTCCCTCTGCCCAACTTGGTCAGCAAGATCCAAGAGTCTAGCCAAGGGGGTGGCCTTCTCAAATATGACACCCCAAAGATAGCAATCAGTGAGCACTCATCACCTTTATTTAAAATCTTCTATTACCACTCCTAGAAACCACCTGCCCTCCAATCTCACATGCTATTTTGCTCATAACACGGAAAAACTTTACTAAACGAAGTGCAAAAAATACATTGCAAAATGCCGAAGGAACGTGCATTATCGCATTACGAAAATAAAAAAATGGACTATGACGCCCCCATTAACGCATTATCTTCACGTGCAGAGGACAAGTTTGCGTGGTTGCGAGATGACGAATTTGCCCGCCAAGCAATAGCAGGGGTTAACCCCGTTACAATCGAGAAGCTTCAAGTTTTTCCACCAGTGAGCAAGCTGGCCCCCGAAATCCACGGTCCTCAGGAGTCCGCCCTCAGAGATGAAGACATTGTCGGCCATCTCAATGGCATGACAGTTCAACAGGTAATGATCAGCCTCGCTTCCTGTCGCTCTTGATTGGTGAAGGACCAGGGCCAAAAGGTGGTCCTTAATTACCCTTTCGTATTCCATCCACAGTTCCACTCAACAAAGTTGGCTCTACTTTTTGGTTCTAATTAACAGGCTCTGGAGGAGAATAAGCTGTTCATCGTGGACTACCACGACATTTACCTACCATTTCTTGACCGGATAAATGCACTTGATGGCCGCAAAGCATACGCAACACGGACCATCTTTTTCTTGACTCCACTGGGCACCCTCAAGCCTATCGCAATAGAACTCACCCTCCCACCGGCTGGTCCGAGCTCCCGGTCCAAGCGCGTGGTCACACCTCCGGTGGACGCCACTGGCAACTGGATGTGGCTGCTAGCCAAAGCCCACGTGTGCTCCAATGATGCGGGTGTCCATCAACTTGTCAATCACTGGTGAGCAACAAAATGAAATCATGTCTTGATGTCGCATTTGAGAGCTCCAAAAGCACTTTCGAGACATAAAATGTTAATCTTTAGCACGTTTTAACTATGACTTTTGCGCTTTGAATCACTTCTCGAAAGCATAAGCAAATTCAAACCGGTCCAAAACGATGCGTGTGCTAAGATAATGTGTGCCCTTTTGGATCTGCAGGTTAAGGACGCATGCGTGCTTGGAACCCTTTATATTGGCGGCTCACAGGCAACTGAGTGCGATGCACCCCATATACAAGCTTCTGGACCCGCACATGAGATACACGTTGGTAATCAATGCGCTGGCGCGACAAGGCTTGATCAACGCTGATGGTGTGATAGCGTCTTGCTTCACTCCCGGTCGCTACTGCATGGAGATGAGTTCCGCTGCGTACAAGAGCTTCTGGCGATTCGACTTAGAGAGCCTTCCTGCTGATCTTATCCGAAGGTAATCCTGCCGTATATATTGCGAGAGCCCAATCTTCTTAACTTTCTTTTGGCAACATGTAAAAGTGATATGGATATTTGCATGAGTAGCAACACAAAAAGCTTTTTACTAGACCGTTCTAAGAGGGAATGTCAATCTCTATTCTCTACACTGGCATATGCTTGGAGTGAAAACGCATAATACAGTAAGACTAAACGATCGTGTTTTAATAGGCTGCCATTTTCACAGAGGCAAAAATTATTATTGTAATACAAACTTCACTTCTGGAGTTTCTCGAGCACAGTGTGTTCAATGATTAACTAAGCAATGAAATCACGATTGAGTAAGGTGGCCGAAAAATAAATTCAAGCTGCAACACGGATTTTAGGAAGAAGCTACAACTTTCATATAGTAGTAATCATTATTTGTCACCACTTTTGCAGATACTTTTAGCGACTTCCTTAGCGTCTTTGTGTTGCAACTTAGAAAACCAAGTTGCAACAACATTTTTCACTATGAAATCTGATGAATCCTCCTCTCAACAATGCAGGGGTATGGCAGTACCTGACGCAACGCAGCCACATGGACTGAAGCTCCTAATCGAGGACTACCCATACGCCTCAGATGGGCTCATGATTTGGGCCGCCATCGAGGATTGGGTCCGCACCTACGTGAACCACTACTACCCGGACTCGACCGTGGTCTGCAACGACAAGGAACTCCAAGCCTGGTACGCCGAGTCCGTCAACGTCGGCCACGCCGACCTCCGCCATGCAGACTGGTGGCCCGAGTTGGCCACCCCAAACGACCTCACTTCCATCCTCACCACCCTCATCTGGCTTGCATCCGCACAGCACGCTGCATTAAACTTCGGCCAGTACCCCTACGGCGGGTACGTGCCGAACCGGCCGCCGCTCATGCGGCGGCTGATCCCCGACGAAAACGACCCCGAGTACGCCAACTTCATGTCCGACGCGCAGAAGTACTTCCTGTCGGCGTTGCCCAGCTTGCTGCAATCGTCCAAGTACATGGCCGTGGTCGACACGTTATCAACTCACTCGCCCGACGAGGAGTACATTGGCGAGAGACAACAATCTTCGACCTGGTCAGGAGATGCCGAGATGATCGAGGCGTTTTACCGGTTCTCAGCAGAGATTGGGAGAATAGAGAGGGAGATAGAGGAGAAGAATGTTGATGCTAGGCTGAGAAATAGGTGTGGTGCTGGGGTGATACCGTATGAGCTTCTTGCACCCAGTTCTGAACCGGGGGTGACTTGCAGAGGTGTCCCAAATAGTGTTTCCATATGAGCCTCCTTACTAGAATGAGGTCAGTGACAGTAGGGAAATATTGGTCTACTTGTGGCGGTGGAGTGGATACTTCAGAAATTATCTGTAGTTGTACCTGTAGGATTTGTAAGTAATGCACAGTAGTGCTGGGTTTGACCTTAGGGATGCGTATGTAATTAGAGGACTTTCTAATTGAAGCCCTCCTCCTACTGTAATATATCAGTCACATAATCAAGGGCTCTTCAAGTTGAAGTTGTTCAAGGTGTTTTTGGGTAAACTGGAAGGCAGAATCCGACAATTCCATCTTTTTTTGGGTAAACCTGGAACTACAGAAACATTAAAGTTACGTGCATTTATCTCGGGTATACCACACCCTCTAAATTTGTAAGTAGCTGATCCTTAATGCAGGAGATTCAAATACAAGTTTGTTGATCAAAAGTAGAAAAGCATCCCATTTTGGCAAGCGTGTCTGTGTATCCATTTTGTCTCGTGGTGAGCTTGGGTGATTTGGAACTCAGCAAATTGAGTCATCAACCTCTGCAATTGTCGGGAGAGTGTTCGCAACCCATTTTGGTCGTACCCAAGGGACCACTAGGGTCCCATGTTGCGCGACACGTCGACACATTCATTGGTCAATTCTTCAACGCTTTGAACCGGTCAAAGTGCGCGCGCTCAAGTCACGTGCATTATTTGCTTCACACGCCTCACGCGCAACTTAGTCACCAATTATTTCACGTTGACGTCACTCACGGTAGCACGACCGTTGCACCAAGACCACCCGAACACCTTTTTCATCAAAAATGTCGACCGACAGCGCAACCGAAATGACGGGGTTAAGGGGCAAAGGCCTTGGCCAACCCCATGAGGTCGGCCTCGGCTTCACCCAAGGCCATGGGGTCGGCCTCGGCCTCACCCAAGGCCATGGGGTCGGCCTCGGCCTCCCATGGGGGGTTGGCCTTGGCCTTCCCCCCCCCCCCCCCCCCCGTTTCTTTACTTTTCGAGCAAAGCCCCTTTCGCACTTTGTTCGCTCCGTACGCTCTTTATGTGACTTCGATGTTTTGTTCATCATGTGGGTACGATTCACGTCGACGCGCTCGTCACGACACAACTTCCGAATTCGTCATCGTTTATCAAAACACCTACCGTCGGCGTGCCCAAAGTTCACCGAAAGGGGGAGTGGCCTTGGCCTCCCATCATGGGAGTTGGCCATTGGCCATGGCCACCCCTTAGGGTCGGCCTCAGCCTCACCAAGGGGTCGGCCTCGGCCTCTCCAGGGGTGGTGGCCTTGGCCTTCCCCCAATCTTTGGCCTATGGCCTCCCCTCCCGCGCACACTTGTTTTCTCAAATCTTTGCACCTCCGCGATGTTTACAGATGTTCGTACATCAACCTCGCGACGTCCGTAGTGCATCAACCTCGCGACGTCCGTCCTCCATTAACCTCGAGACGTCCGTCGTCCATCAACCTCGCGACGCCCGTCGTGCATCAACCCCTGTAGTGCATCAACCTCGCGAAGCCCATCGTCCATCAACCTCGCGACGCCCATCGTCCATCAACCTCGCGACGCCGGTCGTCCATCAACCTCGCGACGCCCGTCGTCCATCAACCTCGGGTCACCCGTCGTCCATCAACCTCGCGACGCCCGTCGTCCATCAACCTCGCGACACCGGTCGTCCATCAACCTCGCGATGTCCGTCGTCCTTGACCGCATACCGCTCCCGCGATGCCCATCACCCAAAGTCGCGCACTACCACCGAATGACCTATCACCGACGACCGCGTACCTTCACTCCCGACTTTGTCATTATTACATGTTGCGTTCATCATCTTGTTATGACAGGTACACTTAGCTCAAATCCCATCTTTGGGACACCCAACGTGTTCTCGTGCGCCGTCTCCGCTACATTTGTCGCCGCGCTGTGCCCCATTCTCATGACATGTGCCCCGGCACCAAGTATTGTTTCCGTGATATTCATCGCCGCGCCCATGCGCCATTCTCATGACATGTGCCCCAGCACCAAGTATTGCTCCGCGAGGTTCGTCGTCGCGCCCATGCGCCACTTCCATGACATGTGCCCCGGCACCAAGTATTATCTCCTTGACTTTTGTCGCCGCTCCCTTGCACCATTCTCATAACAGGTGCCCCGGCACCAAGTATTGCTCCGGGACGTTCGTCGCCGCGCCCATGCGCCACTTCCATGACATGTGCCCTGGCACCAAGTATTGTCTTCACGACGTTCGTCGCCGCCCCCGTGCGCCATTCTCATGATACGTGCCCCCGGCACCAAGTGTTGTCTATGCGATGCTCGTCGCCGCGCTCGTGCACCATCTCCATCACATGTGCCCCCGGTACCATACGCACTCTGTCGCGCCCATGCGCTGCGCCATCTCCATGACATGTGCCCCCGGGCTCCTTGTCACACTACAGTGCCCTCGGCACCATACGCACTCTATCGAGCCCATGCGCTGTGTAACGACCCGGTCCACGGCCCCACCACAGGGCATTTCCTCCCTCAGGCTAGCCAAGTAGGTACTTATGAGTTCCTTGGCAAGGTCTTATAAGGGTCATATCATATTATTCCACATTCGATGTGGGATATTACAATCTCCCCTCCTTATACCTTAGCGTCCTCGCTAAGACTCGATCACACATAGCCCAGAATCTTTCTCTCTAGCCAATGTGAGATATATCGGGCTCACCCTTCATTGCCCCAACCATCCTCTTGATGTGGGATATACCCGGGCTTGCCTTCGTTTCCCCAACCATCGGCAACCCGACTGGATAGCCCAGCCCGAGCTTTCGAGAGTCGGCTCTGATACCATCTGTAATGGCCCGGTCCACGGCCCCACCACAGGGCATTGCCTCCCTCAAAAGGGCTAGCCAAGTAGGTACTTATGAGTTCCTTGGCAAGGTCTTATAAGAGTCATATCATACTATTCCACATCCGATGTGGGATATTACACGTTGTGCCACTAACACAGACATGCCCCCGGCACCTTACTCGCTCTGCCGCGCCACTAACACAGTCGTGCCCCTTGGCTCTCTGTCACACTACCATGCTCCTTGCATCGGTCCATCCTTTCACCACACCATGCGCACCTTGCCTTGGTTGTGGAACATGCTTCGACCCACTCTCCGGAGTGTGCAAACATCCTGCGGGGATAGGCGACTCCTCGGGGACACTATCTCTGCCAGGGAGCTCTTCAACTCCCCTTCAGCCAGGTAGACGGCTCCTCCGGGATGCTACATCGGCCAGTCAGGTAGACGGCTCCTCCGGGATGCTACCTTGACGCGCTCTGAGTGCTCCGACACAAGGACTCACTACGGGGATAGGCGACTCCTCCGGGACACTATCTTTGCCAGGGAGCTCTTCAACCCCTCCTTCCGCGAGGTAGACGGCTCCTCCGGGATGCTACCTTGACGCGCTCCCAGTGCTCCAGCACAAGGACTCACCGCGGGGATAGGCGACTCCTCCGGGACACTATCTCTGCCAGGGAGCTCTTCAACTCCCCTTCCGCCAGGTAGACGGCTCCTCCGAGATGCTACCTCGGCCTACGGAATAGGCGACTCCTCTGGGACACTATCTCCGTCAGGGAGCTCTTGAACTCCCCTTCCGCCAGGTAGACGGCTTCTCCGGGATGCTACCTGGCCCGTCAGGTAGACGGCTCATCCAAGATGCTACCTTGACGCGCTCTGAGTGCTCCGGCACAAGGACTCACCCGCGGGATAGGCGACTCCTCCGGGACACTATCTTTGCCAGGGTGTCTTCGTGGCTGGCCTACGTGCTCCGGCACTGGGGGCTTGTGTCGGCACCACTATGGACTATGACCCCCGGGTCACTTCGAGATGGGAGCAGGTCTTTGGAGGGCATCGTGCCTAGTCCACCTGGCAGTTGGACGTCGGGTCCTCCCCACCACTGCCAGGCCTGTGGGACTCTGCAAGGGCTTGGATTGGAGGCTAGATCAAGGGGGTTCTCTGGCCACACCGACGTTGTGGGAGCCAGTCTTTCCAGACAAACAGAGCAATGCTGTGTAGGGCAGGCCGGGTGAATATGCGATTCGACAGTCCGTGGAGCACCGGCAGCTGTGGACCCCTCGGTGACGTGTCACTCTCAGAGAGTGCCACGTGTCGCGTGGTGACAACATCATCTCAACCTCTATAAATAGAGGTCTTGAGAATTCATTTGGGAGGTTGGACATTTTCAGAACACTTTCACTTTCTCACTCTAGAATCCTAGAGAGAGAAACATACAGGACCCTGACTTCGGACCTAAGCATCGAACTGTGACTGTCGTCGTGTATTCACCCTGCGACATCGCCCTCGCAGCACTGCCACCCTCAGGCTCTGTTTGGGAAGCCCTTGGTCTCTGCCCTTGCTCCGCCCTTGCTGTGTCCCACATCATCACACTTGGCATCTGACTCGGACTGCATTCCTTGTGGCACCTCCACGTCGACTGCGAACCCACTTTCCTTGGCATCAGAGAGTACAAGGCTTGCGAAAAATTTTTGTTTAGGCCGGTAACCAGGTCAACAGCCGCTTGAGAGTTCACGTTCACCATCAGTTTATGGGCGCCTTTCTCAAAGGCATGCCAAAGCCTATGTTGAAGGCTCCACAGCTTGGCAACCAAACTCGGTTTGACCTTAGGCATGCATATGTGTTCAGAGGATATCCTAATTGAAGCCCTCCTGTATAATAATATATCAAAGTCAGATAATCAATGGCTCTTTAACTTGAAGTTATTCAAGGGGTATTGATAAGTATTGCACCAACTGTAAAGGAAGGCAGAATCTGACTTTTCCATATTTTTTTTGGGTATTCTGGAACTAGAAAAACATTAAAGTAGCTGATCCATAATGGAGGAGATACAAATATTGCAGGTTTGTCAAAAGTAGAAAAGCATCCAATTCTGGCAAGAGTGTCTGTGCATCCCTTAGTCTCATGGCGAGCTTGGGTCAGTTCGAATTTAGCAAATTGAGTCCAGGCACACCTTCACTTTATGGATGCCTTTATCAAAGGCAAGCCTAAGCCCATCTCGAAGGCCCTACAGCTTGGCAATAGTCTCCATCTTGATCATTTAGCACCGGCTCCTCCTGCCGATCCAGAATTACTAAATGTTGATTCACCAGTATTCAGCTTGGCCCCGCCGGGGGTGGGGGGTTTGTTAGCTACAATGGTGGCTTTGATGAGAAGTCTTGATTCTAAGCATCTGCTTGGAAGGTGACATTATTTCAAACCATTCAAATTCCGTCGCAAACTAAGGGAAAAGGCAATGCCTAAGGAAAGTGAAGTAATTTGGAGTTACCTAGGAAGTTCCATATTGAAGATATTATTAACTGGAAAAAATTTGCCTATTACGTTCCAAACATGTTTGGCAATTCTGTATTCTCTAAGGACTACATCAACAGAGTCTTCTTCATCTTCAGGAAACATCATAGACGAACTGTCATTGATGATGTGGCTACGAGTTAGAAGGCTTTACGTAGCAAGCCGACTTAAAGAGGCCAGCCACAAGAGAAGTTTATGCAGTGAGGACAATATAATTTCCAAACCCATGAAGAGGAATCGGAATTGGGAATTTTAGGTACGTTTGACAACTTTTTTTCTTTGTTTTTTTTTTTTTCCAGTTTTTCTTCAGTTTTGTAAACTGGAGAAAGAAAATCCATTTAACATACAGTTTTCATTTTTTCTTCTTCAGTTTTTAAAACATGTCTATTTTGAAAATACCATTTTAGAATTTTGAGTTTCCAATTTTTGTTTTAAGATCCAACCTTCAAACTTTGTTAGAAGCAAAAAAATGAGTATCATTTTAAGAAAACTTCCTCACACAGAGAGCTCCACCATCACTACCACTAACAGACACTTTCTTCCAATCGGCCAAATCAGCTCCGTCGTCACACTATCACCGTCAACAATCACGGGTTTGCCACACTACTGTCACCCTCTCGCCACTGCCATCCACAGATCTGTCTTAGCACAGCCACCCTGCTGTCATCGCCACCTATGGATTTGGCCCCCTGTCACCAACGCACGCCTTTGACAATCACAGGTCTGCCATAC
This sequence comes from Escallonia herrerae, assembly GCA_033070095.1. Taxonomy (NCBI): domain Eukaryota; kingdom Viridiplantae; phylum Streptophyta; class Magnoliopsida; order Escalloniales; family Escalloniaceae; genus Escallonia; species Escallonia herrerae. The sequence continues at coordinate 42,873 of JAVXUP010001927.1, read as the reverse complement.
CACCGCCACACTCTCGCCATTGCTACCCAAAGATCTACCCCAGCACCGCTACCCTACCGTCATCGTCACCCACGGATCTAGCCCCCTATCACCAACCAGCCAACCCACCATCTTCATGCCACTGCCATGGACAATCAATGGGACCTCAAGTAATGCCGTCACCTCAGCACTGTCGCACAACCCACAATTTGTCCTAGCGTCACCACCCCACCACCATCGCATTTGATTATGGTGGTGGTGTTGCGAATTGGGTGGTGGTGGTGGTGCTTCAGGGGAGTACTAGGAATCTGTTGGAGAAAAATGGGTGGTGGAAAAATTAAGTGAAAAAATGGTAAAGAAAAAACTCAAAATAAAAAATGACTAATCAAACAACTATTAGTTTTTGCAAAACAAAACAAAAAAATTAAATTGGTTTTGATTTTTGTATTTTTTAGAAAATTGAAAATCAGAACTTTAAATGATTTCAAACAAACCTTTAGATTTTTGGTAATTCGGAATCTTAGATTTTTGGTTTGATGCCAACCAGTAGGCGAACTTGGACTAAAAAAGGCTGTGGCACGAAAGATCCCAGATCCAAGAATCCGCTTCACAATTAAATGTTTGGCAGGATGCAATACGCATTGCATTTTTTAAGTTAGGAAAAAAGTCGAAAGAAAAATATTAAAAGATGAGCACGCTTCAAATCCAAATTTTGTTTGACAACGGTACTAATAACATGTTACGTGTAGCAAGGAGTATTATTTTATGAGTAAATTATACAAGGCACACCTGAGATTTCTCCTAAATTACATACGGACCCCCTATCTTTTTTAATTACCCTTAGTCCCCCGTGGTTTGTCATTGTAGTACATAAAACCCACTTCCGTTAAGGAACCGTAAAAAAAAAAGTTAGAGCACATTTTAAAAGTTATGGTATTCCCAAATTACCCCTAGATCTTCTTCTTCCTTACCGATGCCAATGCTTAATGGCCGTCGTCGCCCCGCCGCCGCGACGCCCCACGACGACCACTGTTATATGCCTTTTACACACACACACACCCTCCCAATGTGTCTCACCCACCGAAACCAACCCACGCACAGTTTACAACATCCCCCACCGTCCTTCATCACCCATCACCCCCCGCTGGGGCTGCTATCCCCGCTACTCCTGCCACCTACTGCCCGAAAACCCCCCAGTGTACCCATTTCGATTGGAATTGGATGTATAGAACCCGATTGGGAGTCAAATCTAGATCTAGATCGACGAGTTACCCAGCCACTTCGGCATAGCCATCGCAGCGTCCAGATCAACCACCCACCATCAATCGTCGGCACTGGTCTCATCATATTTTACCCGGCGTCCCTATCGCCACTGTTACACTCGCTTCACCACCAAATCACCACCGTTGATCGTCCACCTAAAACCACCACCACCGTCGATTTTAGATCGGCACGTACCCCGGTAATCTACCTCAAAACCAAGCACCATCCATCACCGGCAGTGAGTACCCCCGGCAATCTACCTCAAAACCAAACACCATCCATCGCCGGCAGTGACCCATTACCACCACCGACATTGATGTCTAGATCGGCACTTACCGGTGAACTCTTTTCTCTGAGCTACGACGTCGTGCAGAGGCCGTACCTCAAGTACTTCAGGTTTTTGCCTAATAGGGTAAAGTCAGACAGTGGTGAAGCTAGACATAGGGCAGTGGCAATGGTGGGGGTAGTAGAGAATTGGTCAGATATTGGTGGTTGGGTAAATTTACATTCCTACGAGGGTTATTACTGTCTTTTTCTTACTTCTGTTAATTCTTGGAACGGAAAAATAAAAGAGTGTAGTTTAGTGTAATTAAAAAGGATAGGGGTCTGTGTGTAGTTTAGGGCAAACATCAGGGGTGTCGTGTGTAATTTACCCTTATTTTATTGGTAAAAGAAAAAGTTCTTAATTATTACTAAAATGGTTAGTGGCACATTCAATCATGGTGGTTATCAACTCCCATGTTATTAAGATTAAGACTATAGATATTCAATTATGGAAATTGAGGATTTCGGTGTTGATCTTGTCATTAACAACCTCTAAACATATATTTATCCTCTTGTAACTTTGAGCTCGAATGACCAAATCGAGTATGCGACCAAGATGAACAAATTTGGATAGTTCTTCCGTTGCTTTGTGTCTTAATGACATGAAAAGGAGTTCTTCAGGAATCATGTATGAACATTTTCAGAAATCTACAAAAATTAGCATCTAGTTGAACACGAGTGTAAAAATCTATATATATATATATATATATAGGGAGTTGATCCATTGATAGCGCTAGCAAGTTGCTAGCGTTGTTTGACCGTCCGCTACATAATGTAGCGGACGATAATTTACCGTCCACTACATTATGTAGCGGACGGGTGAAAAAAATGCTAGTCGTGGCGCGCGATCTGGCCATCCATGGACGGCCAGATAGTAACTTGGGTTAAGTTGCTAGCGCTATCATTTTATCATCTATATATATATATATATATATATATATATATATATATATATATATATAAAGCTGAAACATTTACTTAAAATTGCGACAGGTAGGATTTTTAGAACTCTATTTTTGCGACAAATAGGACTTTTTAAGCACATTCTCCTTCTGTCACGTAAGCTTCAACTTTGCATGTGATAGTCCCCTAACTTAATTGGTCTCTTTATTTAGAGTTCAATTCTTTTGAATTGGACATATAAAATTCAAGAATCCAATTTATTTTTGTATTCTTTTTATTTTCTACTCTATTTAACTCTATACTATAATTTATTATCAAAAAATTCATAGGTATAATTTATTCAATATTAAAATGAAGAAATTAATTATACACCTTCTAAACTCTACCTAACCAATATACTTATACATTAGCCTTAATTTTGATTATTAAAACATCAGAAGTACTTTAAAATAACAATATAAAATCTCAAAAATGTAAAGTACTAAAATCATACCCTACTTACTAATTCTTTAGTACGATCACTGGCCTGACTTTTGTAAATCTTATAAAATTAAAAAAACAAATCTAATTCTTTTAAAGCTCTACATAATTCAAAAAGGCTTTAATTTAGACTACTAACTTCTTAAAAACACTTAAAAACAAGTGAAATAAAATCTCGCAAATCATACCCTACTTAACTATTTGCTATGATTTAATATTAGGAAATTCGCAGGTACAATTTGCCAATATTTGTAAACTTTGTAAAATTAAGAAACCAATTATAAACCTTCTAGAACTCTACCTAATCAATATACTTACATATTAGGCCTTAATTTTGATTATGAACACCTCAAATGTACTTTAAAATAACAATATAAAATTTCAAAAATATAAAGTACGAAACAACCCCTACTTACTAACTCTTTGTTATGATTTTATTGTTAAAAACTTTGAAGGTATTACTGGTCCGATTTTTGTAAATCTTATAATGCTAGGAAACCGATTCTACATATTCTAAATTCTTCATAACCCATAGATTTACATATTGGACTTTAATTTTGAATATTATCATCTTCAAAGCACTTATAATAAAACAAAATAAAATCTCGCGGATATATAAACAACGAAATTCATGTATGAAATGAATGATTAAGACTTTACAAATTAAAGAAAAGAGCTTTGCTTAGCTTTTTTTACCCCTTTTAGTTATGCAAAACATCATCTTATTTATTTTGGTGTTTCTTTTTTACAATTACTTACTAATATTTAGTATAATTTGTCACTAAATCTGTGTAGGTAATTTTGTCCAATTTATGTAAACCTTATTGAACTGGAAAATCAATTCTAAAACTCTATCTAATATAGATATACACATATTAATTAAGCCTTAAATTTGACCGTTAACATCTCAAAGTTACTTTCAGATAGCAAATTAAAAGCTCACAAAAGTAAAATACAAAGAATCGTCTGTAACACCTTAAAAGCACTTTTAAATTAAACAGAATAAGTCACGCAATGTAAAGTAAAAACTTATGTATAAAAGTTAAAGATTAATAATACAACTTAATTCGTAAAAATACTTTAAAGTACCAACATGGCAGTTCATTAAGGAAACTAATTTTAAGCACGTAACTTCAAGCTCTAAATTAGAAATCATATACACCACTAAATACAATTAAAAAAAGAATCAAACCGAGTATAACTTAATTCTTAAAAGCACTTTACTTATGCACATGTGATTTAACTACAATTTTTTACTTATGTCTCGCTAGGAATGGCAATGGGGCAGGTCGGGTGCGGATCTTATGAAATCCGAACCCGCCCCGGGTGTCCTTATGCACCAATCCGCCTCGCCCTGCCATCGGATCAACAGATGGGAATACCATCCCCCCCACCCCCGACGGACTTTAATAAAATCCGAACCCGCCCCACCCTGCCCCAAATTTTCAAATCTGTATGTGTTTGGCAAATTATAAATCTGATTATATTAATTAATCTAAACTACAACAAATAAAATAGGACAAATATTCAGTAAATCTCCAAATATTACAAAAAATAAATAATAGATTACACCCAACATGAAAAAAATTATTACATTTTCAGTGGTTACAATACACATAATAAACCAGATTACAAAACTAATCACTATTACAACAAATAAAATAGGAACTAAAAAAATCGACAAATACATCAAACTTCGTGGGACTCGTACAAAAGAATAGAGGAGGAAAAGCTTTTTGGCAAAACTTGCAGCAGCATCAGATCATAGAGGCTCAAACTCTACTGACTGTAATGGTCCAACTACTAGAGAAGAAGGGTGGCGCGGCGGAGGTGGTTTGTGGAGGGTGCCGATGGTTTGTGGCCGTCGTGGGGTGTCGCTGGAGACGGTGTGTAACGACCCGGTCCACGGCCCCACCACAGGGCGTTGCCTCCCTCAAAAGGGCTAGCCAAGTAGGTACTTATGAGTTCATAGGCAGGGTCTTATAAGGCTAATCGCAAACTCTCCCACAACCGATGTGGGATATTACAATCTCCCCACCTTATTCCTTAGCGTCCTCGCTAAGGCTCGATCGTACATAGCCCAGAATCTTCCTCTCTAGCCAATGTGGGATATACCCAGCTCACCCTTCGTTGCCCCAACCATCCTCTTGATGTGGGATATACCCGGGCTTGCCTTCGTTTCCCCCAACCATCGGCAACCCGACTGGATACCCCAGCCCGAGCTTTCGAGAGTCGGCTCTGATACCATCTGTAATGACCCGGTCCACGGCCCCACCACAGGGCGTTGCCTCCCTCAAAAGGGCTAGCCAAGTAGGTACTTATGAGTTCATAGGCAGGGTCTTATAAGGCTAATCGCAAACTCTCCCACAACCGATGTGGGATATTACACGGTATTTGGTGGTGAGGTGGAGGTGTTTGTGGCTGTGGTCGTGGGGGGTGACGGTGTGGGAGGGAAGAGGGGCGGCATGGCTGAAGCATTCTACAGAAGAGAAGAGGGCGGCTGGGTCTGAGAAAAGATAGAAGAATAGGTTTCTATCTAACTTGTACTATATATAACAATAATTAGATACCGTACCCGCCCCATAACCCAGTAAAAGTTATAAAAAAAAAACCTGCTCCTAACGGGTCGGATACCGCCGGATCGAATTTAAACTGCCATCCCTATGTCTCGCTCACCATATTTCATAAGTCTTAATTCAAAGCCACTAAAAAATTCATAAGAAATAAAATATTAGTTTTTTTAAGTTTTTTTGTACATGTGTAAGTATGATAAGCTTGGCATGAATAAAAAAAAATTATCTGTTTGACATTTATTTTAATCGAATCACATAGTAATATATAGTATTTTAAAATACATGTTAATTTTATTTTTCCCATTTGGTTGTAAATCGCCTCACCAACAACATATTAGGCGATCTTGATATAACTGTGTAGACGACATTCACTATATTCTAATACATAACAATTAAAAGAGGATATAAAGAACTAGAAAATATCTTGTTAGTGAAAAATGAAAATTAGGTATTTTTTCCTTGACAGTAGTTCTAGATATATTGATATAATGTATTAGTACAGTGATTCACCAAAATGGAATACAGTTTCAATATTTTACACAGTTGTCGTTAATATGATTTTAATTGTCTTTAGCAGTAGATTGATTTATTTATAATATTTATATACATGAGTCATTTCAAATATCATGTCTTATCATGTAAATATATACATTATTTTAGTGAGAGTCATTCTATTCGTCATTTTTTTAATTTAAAATAGAATCGACTATGATATAAATATGATTGACTAGAAAATCAAATTGTATCTCAACCCGATCAAATTACATCTCTACCCGTGCAAATGCACGGGTCCACTAGCTAGCTAGTATATATAAAATGTTGAATTTTCGCTTAAAATTGTGACACGTAGAATTTTTAAAAATCTATCTTTGCGACACGTAAGATTTTTTGGGAACATTCTCCTTTTACCACATAAGCTTCAACTTTGCATGTGATAATTTCCTAACTTAATTGGTCTCTTCATTTAGAGTCCAACTTTTTAAAATTAGATATATACAATAAAAGAATCCTATTTGTTTTTATGTCTTTTTTTCTTTTTTATCCTATTTAACTCTTTCATATGATTTATTATTAAAAAAATCTTTGATAATTTATCCTTATATTTGTAAACTTTATAAAATTAAGAAGTCAATCATACACCTTATAAAACTCTACCTAATCACTATACTTAGAATATTAGGCCCTAATTTTGATTATTAACACCTTATAGGATTCAAGAATCCTATTTATTTTGGTATTCTTTTATTTTCTCACCTTTCTTTTGAAGTTCTTTTCTTTTCCTACTTTATTATTTAACTATTTCCGGTCATTTATTATTCAAAAATTCATAGATATAATTTACGCTATAACTGTAAACTTTATAAAATTAAGAAGTCAATCGTACACCTTATAAAATTATACCTAATCATTATGCTTATATATTATGCCCAAATTTTAATTATTAATATCTCAAAAGTACTTTAAAGTAACATGATTTTTAGAACCCAACTTAATTGGTCTCTCATTTACAATCCAACTTTTTAAAATTGATATATAAAATTCAAGAATCCTATTTATTTTGGTGTCCTTTTTCTTTTCTACCCTATTAACTATTTCCTATAATTTATTATTAGAAAATTCATAGGTATGATTTATCCTAAATTTATAAACTTTATAAAATTAAGAAGTTAATCATATACCTTATAAAACTCTACCTAATCATTATACTTATATATTAGGCCCTAATTTTGAATATTAACACCTTATAGGATTTAAGAATCTTATTTGCTTTGGTGTTCTTCTCTTTTTCACCTTTGTTTGGGTGTTATTTTCTTTTCCTACCTTATCATTTAACTATCTCCTATAATTTATTGTTAGAAAATTCGTAAATATAATTTACCATATATTTGTAAACTTTATTAAACTAAGAAGTCAATCATACACTCTATAAAACTCTACCTAATCACTACACTTATACATTAGGCCGTAATTTTGATTATTAGCACCTCAAAATCACTTTAAAATAACATAATTTTTATAACTCTATCTTTGTGCCACGTAGGATTTTTTAAGAATCTTCTCCTTCTGACGCATAAGTTTCAGCTTTGTATATGGTAGTTCCCAACTTAATTGGTCTCTTCATTTAGAGTCTAATTTTTTTTAATTAGCTATAAAAGATTTAATAATCCTATTTATTTTGGTATTTTTTTTTACCTTATTTAACTCTTTCCTATGATTTTTATTAGAAGATTCGTAGGTATAATTTTCTCTATATATTTGTAAACTTTATAAAATTAAGAAACCAATCATACACCTCATAAAACTCTATCTAATCATTATACTTATATATTAGCCATAGGCCTTAGTTTTGATTATTAACACCTCCAAAGTAATTTAAAATAGCAATACAAAATCTCAAAAACATAAAATATAAAATATTTCCTACTTACTAACTCTTTATAATGATTTTATTATTAAATAATTTATAAGTATTATTGATTACTACACGTAAGATTTGCGACATGTAAGATTTGTCGAGCTCTTATATTTTTGACAAGTACGATTTTCAGAACTCTTGATCAGCAATTATATTAAAAATTGTAAGAGAATTATATGTTCTTTGATATCGCTAAAGATAAGTTTAAAAGGAACTTAATTTTTTATAAGTTATACCGTTAAAGTTTAACGTGTTACCTCAGTTTTAATTAAGAACATATCTGTATTTGGAAGAAAAATAAGTTGTGGCAAACTAAGATTGAGTTGGAAGAAAATATATGTAAGGGTAAATGAGTTAAAAGAATTTTTTTTCATTAATTCACAACAATGGCCAATTATGATAGTTACGGTAATGGTACTAGAGAGATTTCGACGATAGATGTCATAGTATGGTAGTGGTAGGAATTGAGAAGGTGACAATGATTACGATGTGATAGTGATAATTCTTGTGGTGGTAGTTGTGGCACCGTTAATGAGATTGAGATTTGTAATAATTCTGAAAAGCCATGGTTGAAACGGTAGGTGTAGTTATCGAAATGGTTGTTGTGGTGGTAATCTTAGTTGTAGGATTATAGTGATGGCAGAGATGATGGTAGTGGTAATGGTGATTGTCAAGTTATGTTCTAATATGTCTTGGGCAAGTGATAAGGTGTTCACACTGGTAGTTCTAAATATGCTTATTTACTTTGGTGTTTCGAGGTAGTATCAACGTAATAGTGGTGCATGAGTTATACTCGAAATCTGTATTGGACAGCCTGAGAAAAAATACATAGTGATGACTCGATTAATCTTTGATAATTTGAACATATAATCGAACGTACTTTGAGTACTATATTTCCTTTTCATTATGCACCGAACAAAAGATATGTAAAGTGCTTTGCATAAAAAAAGATATCAAATGATTCAATTAACATTTATGCTTATATATAGGAAGGTTGAGCTTCATATACATCATTCCTTAAGAGGAAAAATTGTTACTCTTTATTAGATTATGTTACCAAAAACAATCTTATCTCCAAACAGTATCTTTGGAGATAAGATTGCTATAATCAAGTGATTAGAACATTAATGCTTGACTATCAAGTTAAAAGCTATGAATCTACGACTATATATAAGTACGAGATTGTCGCTCATATATAATTTGTAACTAAATATTAAAAGTATTGCTTATGAAAAAGCATTCTAAGATTATACCATATTTATTTTTATTGTAACATTCACAACCGATTTGTAAGTAAAAGTATGCATCAAAACTTTCTAAAAAAGTGTTTTGAAGATGTGATCTCGTACTTTAATATAAATTGCCAGCAATTAACAAAAGTTATAACATGTCAATAATTAATGTGTTTTAACCAATATTAACACCTTGCTTTGGTACTTTAAAATCTCTCTAATATTCTCATGCATCTTCCTGCTTTGTCAGATAAATTAGGATTGTTGAGTACAATTTTGTATGAATATAACATGCATGAATAACATAGGTTGCGATAGATATATATATATATATATATATATATATATATATATATATATATATATATTACATGTTTATTAGAAATTTTAATAGTGTGACTTAATGCGTGTTATTTTTTAAACATATCCCGTGAATTTGTACGGATCCATTAGCTAGTATATATAAAAAACTAAAACATTTACTTAAAATTGAGACACGTAGAATTTTTGGAACTCTATCTTTCTGACAAGTAGAATTTTTTAAGAGCCTTCTCCTTCTGACACGTAAGTTTCAATTTTGCATGTGGTAGTCCCCTGACTTGAGTCCAACCCTTCTAAATTAGATACATAAAATTCAAGAATCCTATTTGTTTTGGTATTCTTTCTTTTTTTCTATTCTATTTAACTCTTTACTATCATGTATTATTAAAAAATTCGTACGTATAATTTATGCAATATTTTAAAACTTTATAAAATTAAAAAATTAATTATATACCTTCTAAAACTTTACCTAATCAATATACTTATACATTAGGCCTTAATTTTAATTATTAAAACCTCAAAAGTACTTTAAAATAATAATTTAAAAATGTAAAATACAAAAATCATACCCTACTTACTAATTTTTTAGTATGGTCATTGCCCGACTTTTCTATTTAACTCCTTACTATAATTTATTATTAAAAATTCAGAGGTATAATTTATGCAATATTTTAAACTTTATAAAATTAAGAAACGAATTATACACCTTCTAAAACTCTGCCTACTTCAAATTTTCATGTAATAGTCCCCTAACTTAGTTGGTTACTTTATTTAGAGTTTAACATTTAAGAATTTTATTTGTTTTGATATTCTTTTCTTTTTTTAGCCTATTTAACTCTTTACTTTAATTTATTATTAAAAAATTTGTAGGTATAATTTATGCAATATTTTAAACTTTATAAAATTAAGAAACTAATTATACACATTCTAAAACTCTACCTAATCAATATACTTATACATTAGGCCTTAATTTTAGTTATTAAAATCTCAAAACAATATAAAATAAAAAATGTAAAATATGAAAATCATACCCTACTTACTAATTCTTTAGTATGATCATTGATTTGACTTTTGTAAATCTTATAAAATGAAAAAATCAAATCTACTTCTTTTAAAGCTCTACATAATCCAAAAAGGCTTCATTTTGGACTACTAACATCTTAAAAACACTTAAAACAAATAAAATAAAATCTCACAAATATAAATAAAATCTTACAAATGTAAACAACGAAAATTATGTATGAAATTAATGATTAATCTTTACAAATTAAAAGGTAAGCTTTTCATAATGTATATTTTCGTTTTTACCTTAATCTTTTAGTTATGCAAAACATCATCCTATTTGTGTTGGTATTTTTTTTCCTGTTTAAAGAAATCTTATATCTCCATAAGCTTTATTATAACTTTCGTCTTTTGCACCAATCTTCTTAAAATCTAACATGTTACGCACAATATGAACAAAATATTCAGAACCAATTATATTGGATCTTCAAGAAAAATTAAAATCAATTGAAAAATAATTTGTGACAAGCTGAGAATAAGTTTGTAGAATAAAAGAGACGAAAAGATAAATTAGTTATAAGAATCATTTACCCTTCATAAACAACTACAAAAAGGGAGACGCCTGGGTGGCCCCGGGTGGTAATGGTATAACCAAAATGTTAATGCTAGATGTGAGAGTGTGAGGGTGGTAATATATGCAATTATGCGAGTAATCAGTCATATTAATTACGATAGTGATAATTGTTGTGGTAGAATTGGAGTGTTGGTAGTGAGATTTAGATTATGTAGTGATAACATGTGGTTGTAGCAGTGTTGGCTTGAAGTATGTTGATGCTTGTGGTGGTGATAGTCATAACTAGATGGTAATAGTGCAAGAGATGATTGTTGTTGTTAGAGTTGTTGTAGTGGTAACATTAAAGTATTTTGAGGTAATATAAATGCACATTCCAATACTAATTGATAAGTTATGATCTAAATCTAGATTGAATAAGTGATGAACCAAAAAAAAACTGACAATAAAAACATGAAAGTACACTGATGAGTAAAAGTTATGATTATGGTGAAGGCAACTGCTATTGTGTAATGACAATAATAGCGCTAATTAAGGTATTTGGAGGTAGTGTTAGTGTAGTATTCGTGGACGGGTTACGACGAGAATCTTATACAGACAAGTAATGAATTTAAATAAAAATATAATGATTTTAGATTAGTTCTACCAGCAACTTGAATGTACATAAACTATATCCATGACTTAGAAGCAGTAAAAAAAAATTCTCTAAGCAAGACGATGTTTTTGTGATTAACCACTTTCTAGCACCTGGCTAGACTAATCTAATATTTCAATGGTATTTTCATTGAAGTCATGTTAGCAAAACTTGAATAAGTTATGAATAGATAGAAACACTTTAAATGCTATTTTTACTTTTAACTAGTATAGAGCATGTGCGATGCACGAGAATATAGTCGAGAGAAATATTTGAGGTGATATTATTATCTTACTTGGGATAAAAAAATAATATAATTCAATTATGTTCTCAACTTTTTGTGAATTTTTTAGAAGAAATGTTATTTGATGATCGCAATTGTAATCAATTCAATGTTTGAAAATATTCTTTGTAAGCTTTGGATTGAAGAAATGTTTGATGGTACTGTTGAAAATAAAAGCAAATAGAGAACTTAAAAGAATGAATCTATGTCTTTATTTTTGTAAATTATTAAATTGGTTAATGGTTAAGATCTGTAATTTTCAAGATCAAGTCCTTTATGTTTCATCAATAAAAACACAAAACACTCGGTCTTCAACTACAATAACTGAGCATATTTTCAATTCAAATTTGCACCATATTCGAGCCTTTTTTTTTATTTAACCCTTTTTTTTTGTTTTCCTAACAATTTTCTGTTTCTTAATTGATTTTCACAAATTTTAGTTTCTTTATGTTGTTTTCGTTTTTCAGTTTTTCAATTGGTTAATTGTTTACTAACCTAAAATGAGGAAAGAAAATTACAATTCTCATTAACCCGGTCAATATCTAATATTTATTTTATTTTAACTAAATTAAAAGAATATAATAAAGGAACTTTTTTGTTATATTTTTCTTTCTCATCACACTTTTCATTTTTCAATCAATGTATAAAATAGATTCATTACTCAATATTATTTTAATTTCATTAAAATTTAAAAAGGAATAATTAAAAAAGGGTAAGAATGTAATTAACGGAAGACATAATCGTCACATTTTTTTTTATAAAATTTATACTTTTAGAGGTAGTGCGCGCGTGCATACACCCACACACGCATACATATATATAAATATATTTTTAACAACTACATATTTTGTTTCCCAATATGTAAATATTGATTTAGATTAAATTTATAACATAATGTTTCTTAAACACAGTACAAAAAAACAAATTAGAGAAGGTAAAGTTTTTATTGAAATAACTAACGGAGGGTAACACCCAAAATGATTACACAATTAGTAATTAACAATAGTATTTATGAAAGGGTAGGGTAATAATGGAGTAGTATTTATGAAAGGGTAGAGTAATAATGGAGTAGTAATTATTAAAGGATAAGATTGTTATTAGAGTAATTAACGAATGACAAATATGGAATAAAAAGATTTACAAGATTGGTACTTTTATAGGTAGTATAGATTATGCACAGGACAAATAATACAGACAAAAAATTTTTATGAAGAAAGAAGGTGAGTGAATTTGACATTTATGTTAATAGGAAGATTGATGTTCATATAAACTACCAGTAAATAAGTTATAACACTATTTTCTAGATTAAACTCATAAAAAATCGGAAGTGATAGTATAAATAACTATCGTTGATACATACTAGTGATTATATCTACAAAGTTCTAAATATTAAACTAAAAAGTTTAAATTCAATTAAATAATAGTACGAGATTGTTGTTATATGTCGTCGCGAAACGTTAATGAAAATGTATCATAAGTCTGTAAGACGGTTTTCTTTTAATTGTAACGTTCACATCTTATTTGTGAGTAAGAACATATCATATTAAATTATGCATTATACCTTTATTGCTAAGGTATACTTTTATGATGCTAATTTTTCAAAAATTATATTTAAAGACAATATTCTATATAGTAAATTTCTTACATGCACTTCAAACAATAATAGTTATAAATAATCTATAAAAATATATTTTGAAAAATATTATTAAAAAGTTAAAAAAAATTAACAGTTGTAAAATATCTATAGAAATAAATATTAGACAACATTTAAGAAATTAAAGAACGCCATGTGCATTGCACGGGTCCCTTAGCTAGTTGTAAAACACCTCAACATACTATTTTTGCTCATATTTTATTTGAAAATGAGCAGACGGAGCAGAGGGCTGATAATATCTTTATAGTCGGGTGGTAAAAAATGTTAGAATTTGGTGTTTAAAAGAACAAACACAAATGTAGTTAAAACACGGGTATGTAAACAAAGAAAGTGCTATTGAAACATAAGCTTGCCGGAAGCTCTGCCTTTAACGAGTTGCCGTTTAAAAAAAGTTTATATGAAAGTTCTTGCTCATAATCTTGGTTGCAGTGGTTCATGTTACAAATTTTAGTAGTACAGGAGCAAAAGAGCCTGAAACAATAAGGATAACTGAAGAATTATTTCTAGTTCCTGCAAGTAATTACCTACCAAACTTTAGGCATTTGAATTTAAGACCATTTGGAATATTTCGATTCAGCTCTTCGCTATATATAAAGCATCAGGCAAGACATTAAGAGCCTTCGACCTTCAGCCGACGGTTTTAGGCCGTCACCTTGGCCCGATGAGAAGCCGAACTTTTATTTTTATTTTGAGGTAAAGTTGATGATATGGTCGGAGATGTGGCACTGCCACATCATTTGTATCATTACTTCAAGGAAAATGCTCCAAAAAAGTCGCACGAGTTCCTCGCACATGGTTACTTGGACAAAAGATACTAATTGCGGGATCAAAACAGTGACATAGCATAAGTTGTGAACTAACGTGAAGAAAATAAGAGTTTAGAGGCTATTTTAAAAGGGAAAACCTGCATACTACAACTAACCAAATTGGAATCGTACCGACCCAAAAACATGATCTCACTGGGAGAAATCCACACTGCTGCTAAAAAAAGGCATATATGCTACGGAGCTTGCAAAACATTCAAATCTCCATGATGATGGCGACAAAAGATCTCGACCACAAACGAGGAGGACCTACAAGCGTCAAAAGGGAAATGCCTCCAAAGCACAGTACAATCTTCTAGTTAAACTCTCCATACTTTAAAAGCTGGAGCTCATATTTTGGGAAAAAAATATATTTTTTTTTATTTTCCAGTTTTATTTTCTATTTTCAAAAAAAATAAAAACCAAAACCAGTTAATTTTTTTTACAAAAATAAATAGGTGTTTGATTACCCAATTTTTATTTTGAATTTTTTCTTCGGTGGTGGGGCGTGACTAGACCTGCTGGCAAACGGTAACCCGGCCGGGTACGGGTAAAATCCGGCTGGGTGCCGGTAAATCCGGGTAGGGTAAATTTTATCCGTTTTTTTCGGGGTACAGTTTTCTAGTGCCCGTACCCTAACCAGGCTGGCCGAATATTACCCGCGGGTAAAAGACTTTTTTTAAGAGTAGTTTTCGTTCTTTTTTATTGCTACAACAATCCGTCAATCACTAAACAATTACCTCTCGGCGATCATCTTTCTCAACTTCATTTAATCACTTATCCACAACACAACCATTTCAATTTTCAACTAAACACAATACTACCAAAACACTTAAAATACATACAAAAAATGACCAAACGAAACAACACAAGTAGATCTGAAAAAAATTATATGGTAAACAAAAAATAAAACAAAGTTATCAAAGGCAATCGCAGACCACTATCGGAATCGGAGGTCACTTTGGTTTACACTGATGTAACTTCCGTCTTCACTCTAGCCTGATCGGAGAGTGGTGCGGAGCTGTGGCCGTGGCAGAAATACGGGGAGCGGAGAGTCGTAGATCTACGGTGAATCTAGAACAGGGGGCAACGTCAGCCTCGCATCGTGACTCGGGAGAGTGAATCAGAGAGTGGCACGGAGCTGTGGCCATGACCGTGGCAGAAATACCGGGAGTAGAGCGTCGAAGATCTGCGGTGAATCTAGAACAGTGGGTAACATTGGCGTCGAGATGATGTGAGAAAGAGCAACGTCGGCGTCGCATCGTGACTCGAGAGAGCGATGTGGAGAGAGAGAGGGAGGAGCGGCGCAGAGGAGAAGGGAGAAAAGAAAGATTAATGAACATGAAACCCTAGTAGCTGGCATTTATATACTAAAAATCCGGGTAGCCCGGTAATCCGTACCCGACCTGGATTTACCCGAAATTTACTGGTCAGTCCGGATACGGGTCTGTTTTCTGCGGGTACTCAAAACATGTACCCGAACACAGGGTTTTTAGCCGGGTACGGTTCTACCCGCGAGTCCGGGTACATTTTTACCAGGTCTAGGAGTGGCGGTGGCCGACGGGGTGGCTGACTGCCGGCAGTCGCGGGCGGTGGGCGGTGACTGCGGGGGATGGGTGGGTGATAGTGGTGGTGATCTCAAAATAAAATCAAAGTTGAAAACCGAAAACTTCTTTTTGAAGTTTTAAAAAACAGTCCTGTTTTCAAAACTGGGAAAAAAAAAAACTATGTCAAACGCGTTTATTTTCTCCACTTTATTAAACTGGAGAAAAAACTAAAAAAATAAACGTTACCAAACGGAGCCATTAAGGTTTCGATCGCGACTTTCCTCAAAAAAGTTTCCTAAGTGAGAACGCAACCTTTTTTTTAGGCAACCTTTTTTTTTGCTGCTAAAATTAGCACAAAGCAATTCACACTTGTCACTAAAACTAACAAAACATCTCTTCTCTGCCACTTTTGCTTTTATTATTACTTTTACAATGTTAGACTATGAGAGAGATTAATAGAGGGTGAGGTTAAATTCCTGTCGCTTCGTAATTAAGGATGAAAAAACGTCACTAATGCCAAGTCCAGTTACAAAAATATGCCAATTTAGCCCATAAGAAAAGTCTAAGGATATTAAATACATATTTAAGCACATAGATTTCTCATTTTCTTTCTCACAAACTTAAACCCTTTTCATATCAGTAAATTTTACTCTAAACTCGTTTCAGTGATAGATATTTGTTGTCATATATCTTACGGTACACTCGTACAATAATTACTAAAAAAATAACAGCGTGTAAATGCCAGTAAGTCTCTTGCTATCACAAATATTTCCTTTTTTAGTGGAGCAAAACATGATGAATTGCACGGAAACTTTTTTTCTTTTCCAATGATACATCAATTCCATAGTCTTTTGGCGCATTACTTGACTTAACATTAACTAAAGACGCTAATTGAGATTAAAATAACACAAAGCCAACAGAGTGGTTGACTAACCAGGCAGCTACAGACCGGAAAAGGGGTAGTTGCATGTGAAACCGGATTTTGATATATTAAGGCTTTGTTTGACAAAAAAAATAATTTTGGTTTTCAGTTTTTAAAGAGCAGTTTTTTAAAGAGCAGCTTAATTTTATTTTTTTATAAAAACAAGTGGGTGTTTGATAACCCCTTTTTTTTTTTGGTGTTTGGTAACCCTTTTTATTTTGACTTTTTTTTTTGTGGTTTGCGGTGGCGGTGGTGGGGCGTAGCGGTGGTCGACGGTGGTGGTGGTGGTGGCCACGGCAGTCACCGGCGGTGGTGGCCGGCGGCCGGAGGTAGCTGCCGGCAGTCTCCGGCGGTGGTCGCCGGCGGCCGGAGGTGGCTGCCGGCAGTCACCGGCGGTGGTGGCCGGCGGCCGGAGGTAGCTGCCGGCCGTCTCCGGCGGTGGTCGCCGGCGGCCGGAGGTGGCTGCCGGCAGTCTCCGGCGGTGGTTGCCGGCGGCCGGAGGTGGCTGCCGGCAGTCTCCGGCGGTGGCGCCGGCGGCCGGAGGTGGCTGCCGACAGTCTCCGGCGGTGGCTGCCGGCGGCCGGAGGTGGTTGTCGGCAGTCTCCGGCGGTGGTCGCCGGCGGCCGGAGATGACTGCCGACAGTCTCCGGCGGTGGCTGCCGGCGGCCGGAGGTGGTTGTCGGCAGTCTCCGGCGGTGATCGCCGGCGGCCGGAGGTGGCTGCCGGCGGTGGGAGGGTGGTGGTGGTGGTCGAAAAAAAAAAACCAAAAGTGAAAAAAAAAATCAGTTTTTGGAGTTTTTTTTTTACTCTGCAGTTTAAAAACTGGTTTTTTAAATTGAAAAAAAAATGGTTACCAAACGCTCTTTTTTTCAGTTTTTAAAACTGAAAAAAAAAAAGAGGAAATTTTTTTTTGTCAAACGGAGCCTAAATATAGACTTTTGCAAATA
The DNA here is from genome assembly GCA_033070095.1 of Escallonia herrerae. Taxonomy (NCBI): domain Eukaryota; kingdom Viridiplantae; phylum Streptophyta; class Magnoliopsida; order Escalloniales; family Escalloniaceae; genus Escallonia; species Escallonia herrerae. The sequence goes on along the minus strand of JAVXUP010001927.1, from coordinate 25,019 downwards.
AGGTTCTGAAAATGCGTTGTTTTTTTCCGATTATTCTTTTTTCATGATTTGGACGGTTAAGACTATTTTCGCGTCAATCAATTTAAGTGATTTTAAAGTGCACCTTCCAGATTTGGGAGGCCAGTCTCAAAGTTTGAATACTCACAAGTTAAAAAAAGAACAAATCTCCTTGACTACCGAGCCAACATCTTAAGGTCACTAATAATTTTCCAAACAAACTCGTTACAACATTCAGACTTTTCAACATGTAATTTGATAAAAAAAAAATTTGTAATTAAGTTCCACTTCAACTTCAAAATGATGTAACCTTCTCTCTTTTTGTTTCGTCACTGAAAGGACGTTAAAGGGAAAAAAAAAACCTCGTCGTCAAAGCCGCGTTAGTGTTTTCAATATAAATAAACTTACTTGTGGATTCCTGCCACATTATTAATGAGATAAGAAGTGTCTCACTTCCGCCATTTCACAAAGGAAGCTTAGAAAACAAAGCTAACTAGTCACTCACTTGGTGGATCTTGATTATATAACTATTATTACTACTATTATTTGGTAGTTGAAGGACCCTCGGCAAAACAAAGATAGAGAGCTAAAAAGGCGAGGGGCTGCATCTGCATAGACTCGGGTCAGTCATGAGCCATTGTCCCCCACCATAGTTCTTCAAAAGCTTTTCCAGGTATCAAAACACGAGACACAGGAAAGTCTAAAGTTAAGTCAATATTCAAATCCCGTCTTCACATTTCCTTACTTTTCCAAGTCATTTTCCCAGAGATGACCTTCTCATTAGTGGTTTCTATGCTAGTTCAAGGCAATTCCGTAAAGAAAGGATTCAAAGGAAGAAGATGCACAAGTACTAAGTAATTTACTCAAGAAGGACCAGCAATTCAGTACTAAAAGTTGTTGGGATTTATAGCACATTCAACTGCAAACACTTGGGGTCTGTTTGAAATAAGTTTTCGTTTCTGTTTTCGAAAAAATGAAAACCAAAATCAGTATAATTTTTATTTTTTATAAAAATAAATGAGTGTTTGATTACCTAATTTTTATTTTGAGCTTTTTTCTTTTGGATGTTTGATTACCCAGTTTTTATTTTAAGTTTTTTTTTTTGTAGTGGTGGGGTGTGGCCGTGGCCGGCAATGGTGGTGGGTAGCCGCCAGCAAGCGGTGGCTATGGTGGTTGAGGGTGGTTTCAAAACAAAAATTAAAACTGAAAATTCAAAACTCCAAAATGAGAGTTTTTAAAAATAGTCCTATTTTAAAAAGTTTTTCAAAATTAAAAAAGAAAAATGTGTGTGAAACGTGTTTTTTTTCTCTACTTTACAAAATTATAAAAAAAAAACTAAAAACCAAATGATTTTCAGACAGGACCTTAGTAGTTGTAATATATATGAAGTATTAGACGGGCGTGTAGAAAAGAGTTGCGAGTGAGATTATACCTCACACCATCTACTCACATAACTAACAGACTATAGTATGCTACGATGTCTTGGATTTTGATTCGACTCGATGCGCAGCTCAATAATTATTGTAAAACAAGCTTGATCGTTTGACTCATTCTTTTCTTGATCTCGACTCGTTTCATCAAACGACTTTATATTTTCCGATGCCTTTTCTGTCTGTGGATTTACCTAATCCATTGTTTAATCTTGTCCTAGGCTTCCAACATTGCTTGTATGTGTAAAACATTGGCCACTTAACATCTTGCCATGAGATTTACGCGGAACTTGTATGAAAAGCCACTTGCCAAGCAAAATCAGGTCAAAATTCTGAGAAATTTCTTGGGCCAAAATGATTTCTACTTTCAAGGAAGCAGCCATGTCCACTGAGAGATGGCTACATGGACCTCCATTGACTGACTTTCCTATTAAAAAACTGCTACCAAATTCCCTTCACTCATCATTCAACTATAAATACCCCCTCCCTATACCAACTATATAAGCCATCACCATAAACCAAAACCCACAGCAAACTCCACCACTAACTTAAAACCCTCGCCAATGGAAGTTGCCAATATTTGGAGTCCATATGCAGCAGCATGGCTGGCCATTGCGGCCCTCTTCCTCCTCTCCCACCGCCTCCGTCGCCGCAAACTTAAGCTCCCTCCCGGCCCAAAACCATGGCCTATCATTGGAAACCTAAACCTCATAGGCTCACTCCCCCACCGCTCCCTCCACCAACTGTCCCAAAAATACGGCCCCATAATGCGTCTCAAGTTCGGTTCCAACCCTGTCGTCGTCGGCTCCTCCGTCGAAATGGCGAAATACTTCCTCAAAACCATGGACGTCACCTTCTGCGGCCGCCCCAAAATGGCCGCCGGCAAGTACACCACCTATAACTACTCTGACATCACTTGGTCCCCTTACGGGTCTTACTGGAGACAAGCGCGCAAGATGTGCTTGATGGAGTTATTCAGCGCGAAAAGACTCGAATCGTACGAGTATATTCGTGTGGAAGAAATGAATTCGCTTCTTAACGAGCTGCACAAATCAAAGGCTAAGAGCATCACCTTGAAAGACCACCTTTCGACGTTGAGCTTGAACGTGATCAGCCGGATGGTGTTGGGGAGGAGGTATTTGGATGAGACAGAAGACTCGGTGGTGAATCCTGATGAATTCAAGAGGATGTTGGACGAGCTGTTTCTGTTGAATGGAGTGTTTAACATCGGGGACTCGATACCTTGGATCGATTTTCTGGACTTGCAGGGTTACATTAAGAGGATGAAGGTGTTGAGCAAGAAGTTTGATAAGTTTTTGGAGCATGTTTTGGATGAACATAACGCAAGGAGAAAGGGGGTGGAGAATTATGTGCCTCAGGATATGGTGGATGTGCTGCTTCAACTTGCTGATGATCCTAATCTTGAGGTTAAGCTGGAGAGGCATGGAGTCAAAGCTTTTACCCAGGTACATTTAGAATACTATTTAATCAACCAAACACTGCATATGTTTTTTGAAAGAAAAAAAAAAATTGACTGCAACCTGATAGTAACAATAGCCAACAACTCTCATTTGTCAATTTAGGTTGCAGTTAAGTGTCTCCCGTTTGTTGGGACATTTGGAATCATTGCACTATAAAATATGTTTGGCATCGTCACGCTGTTAGAATTTCAATAAAGTATCACGATAATAATTATTATTATCGAAACGAAAAGATGTTCAGTTTACTAATAAAAAATGACTTGGGTGAACGTTAGTCCAGATGACAAATATGCTACTCTAGCGTCACAAAACTAATGGATGCCAAAGGACCCTGAGTGAATAGTTCTTTTTTTTTCCTCTATGCAAATTGCATTAATTAAATTACTCATTACATCCTAAAAGCAATACCCAAATGGGCATTCCTAGAAAGACAGAGATAATCACATCCAAACGAATGGTCCTGAAAATGGCCAACGAAAACACCGTAAAGATAAGGGTTACTTGTATTTGGAGATACCAAATTAAGGGATAGCCAGATCGGGAGGATGAAAGAAATTGCATTAGATCCCTATCCTCACTCCCACTAAAACAGAGGTGAGAGCCTTGAGTCGCATAAAGTGACAGTGAACATTATTGTCGTGGTCAATATTGGAGCCAATAAGTGAATAATTCGGTACATGGGCATGTAGTCCTTTGATGGAGGCTTTGCCATGAAAAGATACTTGGGCAGGACACCCTTTACAGACAACACTAAGATGTACAAATCAATTTTAGGTACCACAAAGGTGGACGTGACTCCTTTGATGGAGGACAAACTTTACAAACAACTCCAAGATACCCAGTTCATTTACTTGCTATATTTATTTCTCAATTTTGTAATCGACGCAAATCGGCCGTGTGTTTGACTTGTTGGTAATCCTTCATTCCATTAAACCGCAATCTTGTAAAATGTGACTGAAAGACAACAAACAAGAAGTAAAACGGCTAATATATCTGGTGGTTTGATCCCTAGGACCTACTTGCCGGTGGAACCGAGAGTTCAGCTGTGACAGTAGAATGGACAATCTCCGAGCTCCTAAAGAAGCCAGAGATATTCGAAAAGGCAACCGAAGAGCTTGACCGCGTCATCGGCCGGACTAGATGGGTACAAGAGAAGGACATACCAAACCTTCCTTACATCGAAGCTATAGCTAAAGAGACAATGCGATTGCACCCCGTGGCACCAATGTTGGTCCCAAGGCTTGCCCGCGAAGATTGCAAGGTAGCCGGCTACGACATTCCTAAGGGAACCCAGGTGCTCGTGAGCGTGTGGACGATAGGGAGGGACCCTGCGCTGTGGGATGAACCGGAAGAGTTTCGTCCCGAGAGGTTCATCGGAAAGGCTATTGATGTCAAAGGGCAGGATTTTGAGCTACTTCCCTTTGGCTCAGGTAGAAGGATGTGCCCGGGGTATAGTTTGGGACTGAAGGTGATCCAATCAAGTTTGGCTAATCTCCTACATGGGTTTAACTGGAAACTGCCAAATGACATGAAGGGAGAGGAATTAAATATGGAGGAAATATTTGGGCTTTCAACTCCTAAAAAGTTCCCACTTGTTGCTGTCGTTGAGCCTCGGCTTCCACTTGATCTGTATGCTTGATGATCGATAGGGTTGCTTTTGGTCATGCTAAGTTTGCTAGCCCGGTTGGGTCGAAATTATTATGTGTGTATCAAAACATTATTAATGAATGACATGTTTGTTTTCAGCATTGAACATCAACTACATATCTAACCTATTAAAGGGCCACAATTTGAACTTGACTAGCCACGGGTCCCGTGCAATGCACGGGACGTTCTTTAATTTTTAAAATATTATCTAATATTTATTTATATAAATATATTATAACTATTAATTTTCTTAACTTTTTAAAAATATTTTTTTATAATGTATTTTTATAGATTACTTATAACTATTATTGTTTGAACTGCAGAAAAAAATTTACTATATATAAGATTGCTTTTGAATAGAACTTTTGAAAAATGAGCATTATGAAAGTATACTTTAGCAACAAAGGTAGAATGCATGATTTAATATGGTCAATTTTTACTCACAAATAAGATATGAACGTTACAATTAAAAGTCTTATAAACTTAAGATGCCTTTTCATTAGCGTTTCGCGACGACGTATGACAACAATTCCGTACTACTATTTAATTGAATTTAAACTTTTTAGTTTAATATTTGGAGTTTTGTAGATATAATCGTTAGCATGTATCAATGATATATCCAGAACCAATATGATTAAAAAAATCAGTTTTTTGTATCATTACTTTCGATTTTTTATGAGTTTAATGTAGTAAATGATGTTATAACTTATTTAATGGTGGTGTATATGAACCTCAATCTTCTTATAAGTATAAATTTTAAATTCACTCACCTTCTTTCTTCATGAAAACTCTGTGTATGTTATTTATCCCGTGCATAATGAAAAGGAAAACTAGTATTAAAAGTATTTCTATCTATACATAACTTATTAAATTGTTACTAACATGACTTAATGAAAATTACATTGGAATATTAGATTAGTGTAGCCAGGGGCTAAAAAGTGGTTAACTACAAAAACATCGCCTTGCCTAATTAACGAAACTTTAAGGAATCAAAATATGGCACCAAAATCAAAATAGAAAGATAAAAATCATTCTCGGGAAAAAAATTTACTGCTTGTAGTCCTGGATATAATTTATACACCTTCAAGTTGCTGGTAGAACTAACTTAAAGTCATTATGTTTTTATTTAAGTTCATCGCTTGTCTGCATAATATTTTCGACAAAATCCGTTTATGAATACTACACTAACACTACCTCAAAATACCTTAATTAGCGCTATAATTGCCACTACAAATTCAGTTACCTTCAACATATCATAACTTTTACTCGTCAGCGCACTTTTATGTTTCTATCGTCAGTTTTTTTAGGTTCATCACTTGTTCAATCCAGTTTAGATCATAACTTATAAATCAGTACTGTAATCTAAATTAATATTATATCGAAACACCTTAGTGCTACCACTACAACAACTCTAACAATAATCATCACCTCTTGTACTACCATCGTTTAGTTATGACTATCACCACAACAAGCATTAACATACTACAGGTCAACACCGCTACAACCACATGTTGTCATTATATAATCCAAATCTCACTACCAACACTCAAATTCTACCACAACAATTATCACTATCGTAATTAGCATGTCTGATTACTCGCATAATTGTATATATTATCACCCTCACACTCTCACATCTAGCATCGACATTTCGGCTATACCATTATCACCCTGGAGCCACCCAGACATCTCTCTTTTTGTAGTTGTTTATATTTTCGCCTCTTTTATTCTACAAACTTATTCTCAGTTTTTCACATATTATTCTTCAATCAATTTTAATTTTTCTTGGAAATCCAATATAATTAGTTCTAAATATTTTGTTCATATTGTGCGTAACATGTTAGATTTTAAAAAAATTGGTATAAAAAGACAAAAGTTACAATAAAGTTTATAGAAAAACAAGATTTCTTTAAAAAGGAAAAATATACCTAAACAAATAGGATCTTTTGCATAACTAAAACATTGAGATAAAAACGAAAATATACGCTATAAAAAGCTAAGCTTACCCTATAGTTTGTAAAGATTAATCATTAATTTCATACATGATTTTCGTTGTTTACATTTGTGAATTTTTTTTATATTTGTGAGATTTTATTTTATTTATTAAGTATTTTTAAGAAGTTAGTAGTTCAAAATGAAGCCTTTTTGGATTATGTAGAGTTTTAAAAAAAGTAGATTTGATTTTTTTTTTAATTTTATAAGATTTACAAAAGGATCATACTAAAGAATTAATAAGTAGGGTATGATTTTCGTATTTTACATTTTAAAAATTTTATATTAAAGTACTTTTGAGATTTTAGTAATTAAAATTAAGGCCTATTGTATAAGTATATTGATTAGGTAGAGTTTTAGAAGGTTTATAATTAGTTTCTTAATTTTATAAAGTTTAAAAATATTGTATAAATTATACCTAAGAATTTTTTAATAATAAATTAAAGTAAAGAGTTAAATAGAGTAGAAAAAGAAAATAATATCAAAACAAATGAAATTCTTGAATCTTGGACTCTAAATAAAGAGACTACCACATGCAAAGTTAAAACTTATGTGTCAGAAGAAGAAATCTTTTAAAAAATCATATTTCTCGCAAAGATAGAGTTTCAAAAATCCTACGTATCGCAATTTTAAACAAATGTTCAACTTTATATATACGAGTCAGCGTGGCACACGCGATGCATGTGCAAAAATAAAGTTGATAATGTCGAGTTTGTTAAAAAAAATTAAGTATCACGTATAAATGTTTATTGTCACATTTGGTAAATAAATTTTAAATTATAAAAAAATAAGTTTGTCCTGCGTGTGGCAAAATAAGTTAGCATAATATTATTATCACAAGAAACTTAGATTTAATTTTAACTACACTTTTTTAATGAATTTGAAATTGTTAAAACCAAATATAGGCAAAGATAAAGTTAGCAATATAATATTTTTGTAATATAGAGTTTGGGCTTTATAATTTATTTTAACTATATTTTTTTAATAAAGATTAAATTATGTAAATCAAACATGTCTTTATAGGTAGTTATTTAGCATTTAAGATTTGTATTTTGTGCCCTTTTTGTTCCCAACCTATCTTGGTCGGACCCAGGCCCATTGGGGGTCCCGCTTCACCCAAACACATCAACAGATTCAACTGTCAAATTATCAACGCATCGAATCGGTCAGCGTGCGCACGCTCAAGTCACGTACATTTTTCGCTCCGCGCGCCTTGTGCGCGACTTAGTCACGATTTGTTTCATATTGACGTCACTCACGGTAGCACGACCGTCGCACCAAGACCACCCGAACACCTTTTCATCAAAAAAATATCGACCAACAGCATAACCGGGGCAACGGCGTCAAGGGGCAGAGGCATTGGCCAATCCCATGGGGTCGGCCTCGGCCTTCCCCCCCGGTTGCTCACTTTTCGCGTAAAGTCCTATCGTAATTTTTTGCTTTGTATGCTTCGTATGTGACTTTGGTATTTTATTCGTCATATGGGTATGAATCATGGCAACATTCTCGTCGTAACACAACTTCTGGATTAGTCATTGCCCATCAAAACACTTACCGTCGGCGTGCCCAAAGTTCACTCTCTTCGTGGGAGTTGGCCATTGGCCTTGGCCAACCCCAAGGGGTCGGCCTCGACCTCCCCAGGGGTGGTGGGCTTGGCCTTCCCCTAATTTTGGCTTATGGCCTCCCCTCCGGCGCGCACTTGTTTTCTCGAGTCTTTGCACCTCCGTGATGTTTACGGACGTTCGTACATCAACGTCACGACGTCTGTCGTACATCAACCTCACGATGTCCGTCGTCCATGAACGCACACCGCTTCCGCGATGCCTGTCACCTAAAGTCGCGCGTTACCACCGAATGACCCGTCTTCGATGACCGCATACCATCACTCCCAACTTTGTCATTACTACATGTTGCATTCATTATTTTGTTACAATAGGCACACTCAACTCACATCCCGTATTCAGGACACCCAACGCGTGCATGTGCACCATTTCCATAAGGTTTGTCGCCGCGCCTGTGCGCCATTGTCATGATACATGCCCCCGGCACCAAGTATTGCTCTGCGACGTTCGTCGTCATGCCTGTGAGCCATTGTCATGATACGTGCCCTCGGCATCGAGTATTGCTCCGTGACATTCATCGCCGTGCTCGTGCACCATTGTCATGATACATGACCCCGGCACCGAGTACTGCTCCGCGACGTTCGTCACCGAGCCCATGCGCCATTGCCATGATCGTGCCCCCGGTACAAAGTATTGCTCAGCAACATTCGTCGCCGCACCTGTGCGCCATTATCATGATATGTGCCCCGGCACCGAGTATTGCTCTGCAATGTTCGTCGCCACGCCCATGCGCTATTGTCATGATACGTGCCCCCGGCACCGAGTATTGCTCCGCGACATTCGTCACCGCGCCATATTCATAACATGTTCCCACAGCACCAGGTATTGTCTCTGCGACGTTCGTCGCCGCACTCTCTGTGACATTCGTCGCCTCGCCCACGCGCCACAATCATGTTACTGCTTTCGGGAGCTCCGTTCTTAGGGCTCTGGCACGAGGACCCCTCACAGCGGGATGAACTCACAACCTTATAGTCATCGTCTCCATAGGATGGGCTCACAACCTTAAAGCCATCGTCGTCGCATCACGGGGGGCTCCGGTACGAGGACCCCTCGCAGCGGGATGAACTCACAACCTTATAGTCATCACCGCCATGAGATGTGCTCATAACCTTAAAGCCATCGCTGTCACAATCACGGGGGGCTTTGGCACGAGGACCCCTCGTAGCGGGATGAACTCACAACCTTATAGTCATCGTTGTCACGGGATGGGCACACAACCTTAAAGCCACTGCCGTCACAATCACCGGGGGGAGGGGGCTCCGGCACGAGGGCCCCTCGCAGCGGGATGAACTCACAACCTTATAGTCATCGCCATCACGGGATGAGCTCACAGCCTTAAAGCCATCGCCGTCACAATCATGGGGGCTCCGGCACGAGGACCCCTCGCCACGGACTCTGAGCACAGAGTTGCGAGCATGTCCACTCATGTTACCATTGATCATCGGCACCATCAGGACAATGACCCACGAGTCACTCCGGGACGGGAGCAGGTCCTCAGACGGCATCGGGCCTAGTCTGCCTGGCAGTTGGCTACAAGGTCAACCCTCACAACTGTCAGGTTCTCTGCGAGTCTCTTGACGCATCTTATGGGATTTAGTAAGGGCTTAGATTGGTGGCTGGGGCAACGGGCTTACTCTGATCATGCTACCGCGGTGTGGTCAGTCTTCTTAGACAGGTAGAGCGACACTGTGTGGGGCAGGCAACGTGAATTAGGGGACCGACAGTCCAACTGAGAACCGGCATTTTGGGACCCCCTGGTGACGTGTCACTCCCAGGGAACGACATGTGGCACTTTATGACATAAGCACATTGTTTCCTATAAATAGTAAACTTTATGACTCAAAAAAGGACTTTTTTGGCTCATTCTTACAAAACCATTTTCTCATTCTAGAATTTGGGAGCTCTTGGAGAGAAACATAACTTTGGACCGTAACATTGGACCCCGACTCGGATCTTGACTTGGACTGTTGACTGTCGGCCCTGCTTGTCTTAGCCTCGTCTCGGCAGCACTGTCACTCCTCCTGGCCTGTCTGGGAAGCTTTGCTCTCTGCCCTTACTCCGCCCTCACTGTCTCTCACTTTGCATACTTGGAAGCTAACTCGAATTGCAGCATTTGTGACACTTCCACTTAGGCACGAACCCACTTTTCTTAGCATCATTTTTTTATAAAATTTGTTAAAATGTCACTTGTCACCATTATAGGTAGGTAGTTATATAACATCAAAAAGGTGTTACACCAAACCAAACCAAACCATGTTTTTCTTATATATATATATAGAGAGAGAGAGAGAGAGAGTTGTACCTTCTATCTTGAAAGAAGTTTCGGTTGATTAAAAATTCTTAGGCGAATGAAAATGACTAGCGCTTGAAATCGGAACGATTGTTTGTCGCTTTACTCTTGATTTCCACTATTCTTTTGGTTCTATTTTGAGTTTCTTGATTAATTTTGCGCTTCGTTTAAAAAAACGCGTAACTCGTAACATCAATTTGATTTTTTCAGAAATCTTCCCACTCATAACATTACTTCAAACAGTATTCACACAGTTACCTTGTACTCCTCCGTGTGCATTAGTATCATCACTGGGAACCCACCAAAGCTAATGGATGCCTTCACTCGGCAGTCGGCACCTCGCTCGGCACTTGAATGTCGCCTCTGCACCCGGTTTTCCGATCTATTACCGTTTTACCCCTTTAGTCTCTCGAATCAGACGCCTTTTCTCCAACTCGTCGGCGGCGTGGACTCGTGGCTCCGAGTTGACCCGTGCGGCCACGGCGGTGGACGGCTGCGACTACCGTCACTGGCTCGTGGTCATGGAGCCCCTGAAGGGCACCCACAACGAGACGAGATCGTTCACAATTACTATATCAAAACCCTCGCCATGGCCTTGGGAGGGTATATTTCCGTTGCTTTCCTCTTTTCTGCTTTTGGTTCATGTCATGAATTATTTGAAACTAGCATTCTCAAGGAAATGTTCATTGTTTGGAGCAATCATTTCATATTAACGAGCTGGAAATGGCATATTTCAACAAACATTTAAGCGTAGTGTTTTTATTTTTCCTAATTTAGCGGAAGAATTACAAGTGATGCCCGGTACCTCTAGAAAAACAAAAGGAGACATCATCCAAAGGGATGGTCTGGGGAAATGGCCAACATGGCCTTGGAGGAAAAAGGAGTACAGACAGGGTTCCGTGTAGTGCTATATGCATATACAAACACAATTTTACCTATATAAGCTTATTAACAATGTATTACCTACAAGTTTACAGCCTTCCTGAAGCTTATTTGAATGTCTAAAATATCACTGCCCCTTCACTGGTATAATGCTTTCTATGTGAATATTATTAGTCCAGCACTTAATGTTGGTTCACTTCAATGAAGCTATATAGTTGTAGAGTAATCATCAGTGGGCAGTCTCCAACACCTTGTTTATGGTGACAACCAATAGCAGCTCGTGGCCTAAGCAAAAGTGCAGCTGCAACTGGGCTTGGATGCAGACATTGTCACCATAGGCGACCTCTTGGGGACTCTTGTAGAGGGCAACGAGTTCAGTTTTGCCCAAGATGCGAATTTTGGATATGCACCAAGTGTTTTTCCTTGAATTCTCTCAGCAAACTGAACTTAAGTTGTCCAGACCCCAATTGCTCTATTCCTTCTTTCTTGTTTTTGCGTGTTATGACTATCTCTGACCTTTAAGTGTTTGCTCTGTGTGCGCGCGTTTTTCTTGGGGGAGGGGGGTGTCATAAATGATGTCCCTGACTATGGAACTTTTGGGCGTGAGTACCTCTCCTCTTTTCTTCACATTTATTCGTCTTCAAAAAAATTTATGCTTATTGTAGTTTACAGGTATAAGTATTTTGTTGTTGCTTGTGGTATCTGTACAGCAAAGAGGAAGCAAAGAAATCTGTTTACTCTGTTTCTACCAAGTACTACTACGCATTTGGTTGCAACATCCCAGAAAACCTGACTGGCAAAATCAAATGTAACTTTTTAAAAGGTCCCTTATCTTTACACTTATTTTCAGTTCTGGACTTTTTTTTTTATCGAAATGCGCAAATTATTGTGCAGCCTTGGCGAGGGTGAGATGGGTTTTGCCGGACACTTACTTACATCCTGTTGGAAATGACTATGGAGGTACTAGTTTTGATTTGTTCTCAATTGTCGCTACTTATTGATAAGTTTATGATATGAAAAAGCAGTACACCTGGCGTAGGATTTTAAGTTCGTAAACAATGTGGAATACGTTTTGTAATTCTTTATGTGCCTCAAAGTTATCAATTTACATTAAGTACTTCTGATTTTTCATTGGCATTTGAGTGCTAATGGACTTGTTGAAAATTTGAAATATGATCATCTGAAGCATATACATCAGAAGTTCAAGTGATGAAGCACAATGATTAAGAAAAGACATTAGGACTCGTGGTTTATATCTGGAAAGAATTGGAATGATTTATCTAGTGTATGATGAAAAGAAAGAGGAGTAAAACTTTAGTCTTAATATTTTAGGGGGATACGCTATTCTCTAATTAGAATGCACCTTAAGCATTTAACTATATGACTAGATTTTTGGCTTGAACTGACCACAGATTTTCCAAATAGCATGTTGAGGTTCTAAATCAGTGTCTTTCAAATGTAGCTTGCCTTATCTTGAGGCGCTTTGACTCCAACTAAGCTCAAGCCAGCCAAGCTTTCTACATGAATCCTTTCCTTCCCCTCTCACTATCCAAATTTACGCTCACCATGAATTTCTTGCAAAGAAGGCCGAACTTTCTATTTTTGGTAATTGGTACCTTCATGCTTGGTTTGTTCTTTTTAAGGTCAAAGGATCTCTGTCACAATTTGTCACTAGTACTAATATCATATCTAGTGATCTGTTTCACGAGACAACAACTACCTAGCTATTTTCTTCCTAAAAGAAAAGTGGAGATCTGAAGGAGCATTAAGAAAATCTCTATCTATTGCCATGCAATGAAATCAACTGTTCCTCTAGGTGCACAGAAGGATTGAAAGTTCTCTTAATCACTGACCATATGGCAGATACTTGTGTAACTTTTGCCATAAGGCTCCCTCCTCAGTTGTCATATTCTTTCAGGCGGTATGAAGCATATGTTTTTTATTGTGGCCTAGATGCGTTGAATGCATTCATTTATTTGTATTGTGCTATAGATGTTTCTCTTGCAGGAGAACCATTTATTGATGGAGACGTTGTTCCATATGATGACAAGTACCATGTGGACTGGCTACGTGATCAAAATGGGGATGGACGTTGGAAGAGACCTCGCTCAAGGAAAGCGAAGCATAAGAAAAGAGATAAATCTGTATAACTTGCTATTCGACTTAAGGCTCTCTAGCACTCCGGACAGGCTACTTGGTGAAAGTAGTTACAATATGAAGAAGTTAACAATTCATATGGAATCCCAAGATTCCAAGGCGCCCAATGGTGTTAACAACTGCAAAATGGATGCTGCTGCCAGAAAGCAACACGCCATTCATTTGTGTGAACTGCTGAAGGCTAGCTGGTCAATTGAAGTACCATGTGTCATGAGTGTTCAAGTGGCAGCGTTGCCTTCAGTCCACCACCAATTGGGAACCCAAACAGGCTGTTATTTGTTGTCAATTGCTGCCAGTCCTGAGGTACATGTACTTACTCAGGAATGTATAGGAAAAGAAGATGATTTCTACTTACGGTTCTATTTGGTATGCGACTTCTTTTACTTCACAATGTTCTTAGACAGAACGGCCTAATATTCTTTCTTTCGGTGTTTTCTTGCTTAAGCTGAAACCTACTACTGTTTGCCTGTCTTACTTGTAGCAAAATCCTATTGAGTGGAAATTTTAGAACTTAATTTCAAGGGCTATCATCTTTCTTGACAGGCTGTGAGAGAAATCTGTTTATTTGACTGCAAGAACAAACTTATAGGATCAACTAGATTCTTCCACTAAATTAAATGTGCTTTCCCAATTTTCCGTGTCTCTATGTAACCCAATATTTGTGTCAATGTGAAACTTTGGGCTTGGAAGCATCTAATTGTTAATTAGGGAAAGCGTTTGGGGGAACGTTATGTATCTTCTATTTAAAAATTTAGCTTAATTACGATCACCATGCCGCTGGTGCATAGAAGATTTGTAGTCATTCCTTAGAGTTCTATATAAAGCAGTATCAGAGTATACAGCACGAGATTTTGATGAGCGTATTCTGTGCCTATGCCTATGACCCTTTCTGTGACTCTGGTTGCCTTTCTCTATCTTTTCGACCACCTTTTCTTCCCCGTCTTCTCTTTTTACTCTCGTTTCAGCCTCCTCTTTTCCATGATCATTTGCTATTATTTGAGCATCACTTCCCTTCCCGCTTTCTTTAGAGACAATGTACACAAAAGACCCAACGGGCATGTCATTGAAGTCCAGGACATGCTCCAGTGTCTCGACTGCATCACCCATGGTAGGCCTTGACTTAGCGTGGTGGCTCAAGCATTGATAAGCCAATGCAGCTGCCCTTTTAGCCCCTTCCGCCGAGTACTGGCCCTCAAGTCTTGGGTCCATTAACCGGTCAAGCTTCTGGGAATCCTTAAAAAATGGTCTTGCCCACTCCACGAGATTCTGCTCTCTACTGGGGCGACTCTTGTCCATGGCTTTCCGACCTGTTAGTAGCTCTAATAAAACTACTCCAAAGCTGAATACGTCGCTCATACTTGTCAAATGTCCTGCAAAGTGGAATAAGTTCGTAGGTTATTATGTTTCCCGCACCCAACTGAGGTTTCTTGAGCCGGCATGCCTGATTAATCCCCGTAATATCGCTACACATAAGTGATCTTAAGTTTGAGTTAGTTACCTGTCATAATGTATTCAGGAGCAGCATAGCCGTGTGTGCCCATAACTCTTGTCGTGACATGCGTTTCATCTCCTTCTGGACCATCCTTAGCTAGCCCAAAGTCAGAGAGCTTGGCAGTGTAATCCTGGTAGAGGAACATGGGTGTTGATTAATTACATTTTTATTTTTACAATAGGTAGGCAGAACATTAGAGTACAAATAGGGGAGGAGATTACCGAGTCCAACAGGATGTTGGAAGTTTTAAAATCCCTGTATATAACTGGTTTCTCTTCTCCATGGAGAAAAACAAGGCCTTTTGCAGCACCCACTGCAATTTTTATTCTTGTCAACCATGGCAAGGAAATTGTGTGCCCTGCATAAGTATGAATAACAAACGTCTTATTATGTTTTGCAGAGCATATATTAAGATGAAATATAAGTAAGATAAGGGCATAGCTGTGAAGTTGTACTTCTGAATAATTGATTCTCTAGGTTTCCCCTTGCCATGTATTCATAAACCAGAAGCCTGTGCTCATCCTCGCAACAATATCCGATCAACTTCACAAGATGGGGATGTCTCAGTTGCCCAAGAAAAATGACTTCGGCCTGCAAATAGAAAAGAAGGGAAAATGATAACAAAACGCATGACTGAAAATATAAATCTCTAACATGAACAGAACAGATTTGGTTCTTACCAGCCATTCTCTGTGACCTTGACTGCCATCCAAATCCAGTAGCTTAACCGCAACAGGTTGAGCCTCCAAGCCAGGCCTAATCTTGTCATCAATGAACCCCTTGTGCACGGGACCAAAACCGCCTTCTCCTAGATAATTACTGGATGAGAAGTTTTGCGTGATCAGTTTCAGCTCCAGGAGCGTAAAGATGTGAAGGTTCCACCCAATGAGAGTACTGGAGAGGTCACTGATCACAGAGAGCGGTGAGCCCGGGTTACTTAGGTCCGAAAGCGACAACCTTTTCAAAGAATTCTGCTTAGAAACCAGGATTTTAGGCTTTGATTGCTGGTTATGATTCTTGAAACAACTAGGTAGCATAGCCTTCCACTGAGCCATGATAATGTGCAGAAAGATGGCTTTGTAGCTTAAGTTGGAGGTCTGGAAACAGTCGTGGTGACTTTGTAGGAGGAAGGAGAGAATATACGTTTGGTGGTAGTCGTTTTTTGTTTAGAAAAGATCTAATAGAAAGAAAGTCTATAGGCTTTTAATCATGGCCATATACTTTCCTGTGTTTGCGAATAAGTATTAGTTTGTTGTTACCCAAACGTAGAATTCTTCTAGCTCTAGAAGGATGATGATGATGGATATTGGTCTTGTCTTTCTATTTCGTATTTCCCTGTCTCGAGTCTTAGGTCTCTGCATAAAACGACATTTTTGACTGAGAAAAGCTTAAGTTGGCTAACAACAACACAACAATTTTTGCTGTCATACCTTGTAGGACTTTTGGAAATGATGTTCTCGCTTCTATTATGAACTACAGTAAGTTATATGATTCTTAGCGATACTTCTTTAGCGAAGATTACATAGCTTCAAGAAACAATTGTCGATTATTAGGATGGTGCTTTCTCTTCGATTTTGAACCACAATAAGTCGTATGATTCTCAGCTATTCTTTTTACGCTCTTCGGCAAAGATTTAATAAGTGGATTTTGTATTTGAAAATGCTGAGAGTCTTGGGAAAGAAATAACGGCGTCAACCCGTTCTTATTTCTCCAAGGAACTCCAAATTTCTCTTGTTTGACGGACCACTGGTGCCTTCACACCCTCAGTTTTCTGTTATCAAAGTTGGTCAAGCTTGCTTTCTTGTACTTGCAAAATTAATGCTGTTATTGTTATAATTATTTGGTATTTCCTTGAGCCTAAAGAGGCCTGAAGCATGCCCCAGCAGAGCCTAGAGAGGCCTGAAGCATGCCTTTTCATGTCCTTTCTTTTCTAACAACCAGCACACCCCTCTCCCAAAAAGAAAAATAAAGAAAAACAGAGGGTGTCTTCATAGGTGTAAATCCTCATACTTTTATCAAGGTGCAGTACATTTACGGTGAAAAGCTTTTTTTTTTTTTTTAACTTTTTATTAATTTTTTTACATTTCTTGAAATCATTCACCTTCAATCCTAAAATACATTAGCAGCGGCCGTTCACGTAATCTACAAATCAACTAAAAAATCTAACGTGTTTTTAAATTTTCGAGTCCCATTACTCGGCTCTACCTCGCGTCTTTACTTTTCTTTCTCAAAAAGCAGTTCAAGAGTTCAATGTTTGAGTCGGACTGCATTGAAGACTACTCCTGTAATATGAGTAGAATATGGTGTGAAGTATCAACTCATGGAGCGTGCTTAAATGGGAAATAGACCCAAGACTCTTCATAAATCAGCCTCCCATACGGCAAACACCGTGAAACTTGCACTCAGAATTCAACTGAAAGTGTCAAAATAAAGGTCTTTGAAATGGGAAAATACTAGGTTTCTGCTTGGTTGATAAGGAAAAGTTGCAAGTCTGCAACGCTTGACAGACTCCGGGGCCTCTGCTTCAACATTTGCAATCAGAAACTGAGTTTACATACCTTAGAAAATTTGGTACGAGTCAAAACGGTGACTCGGTCCAAAATGGCTTGTGAATCTTCTTAGTAAAAGTTCTCAATTAGAGAATTGAAGCAATAGGTTCGTGTTTAAGAGTAGTTCGAGTGCACACGGTGAAACAAAATCAAAATCAAGGCCATAGAGTTGGACAAGAGGCTGAAGCCAAAAACCATTAGAGAACTTGCAGGAGGTAATGAATGACGTGTCTTGGACTCGACAGTGTCTCGAAATGGGTTCCTTAAGAGAGAATTATTTCTACCAAAAGAAGGGTCCATAACTTCTATTTAACCAGTTTATGCATATACGCGATCTGATCGATCCTGCTCCCGTTACGGCATTTGCATATTTAGGTGCTCCTACTGTACTAACAAGAAGATTAGCCGCCAAAGAAATATATCCGGCATTTGATCCTTTCGAGTCAGGGTCAACTATACTCCAACCCCGGGATCGTTAATGAAACACACTACAAAATTGAACAAGAACGATTTCAAATTGGGTGAACTAGGACCAAAAGTCCCGACCATCTAGAATGTCCCACTGCATCAGTCTTGTTCTCATCAAATTGGCCTAAGTAATCAAAAAAAGGGTACCAAACGATGGATTATTTAATCATTATTGTCACATACCATGCTTTTGAGATAAAGTACGCACTGAATATGCTTTTCAGAAGGCAGTATAGTTTTCTTTGAAGACTACCTTACATGCGTTCACGACAAGAATATTCGCTCAATAAAGTGCAAGAACCTGGTACATCGAGACCAAGAACATCTCCCACGTTGGGTACAGGAGTTCACCCATGATGGGTACATACACGATTCGCCACATAGAAAGACGTTGGCAGCTCAAAAAGCTTTCATATTTATTCTTCGGCACATATAATGATTGGTGTAGGCTTATTCAGTTGATAATGCATTCTATTATTACAAAGATTATGGAGGTGGATCAATATATTTCACTGTGAATTGAGTGCCTTGCATAACTTTCACTTCCAAGGATGGAGACATGGACTTGTCAAGGCACTTCCCTCAAACCTTGAAAGTACAGTAAAAGAAGAATTTTAGTTTCATTTCCTAATAAATCGCAGGCACAATCCCCCTCGTTTGATCTTTCCTCTTCCTGTTTCATC
The DNA here is from genome assembly GCA_033070095.1 of Escallonia herrerae. Taxonomy (NCBI): domain Eukaryota; kingdom Viridiplantae; phylum Streptophyta; class Magnoliopsida; order Escalloniales; family Escalloniaceae; genus Escallonia; species Escallonia herrerae. Next base: position 6,329 of record JAVXUP010001927.1, on the reverse strand, counting down.
CATTAGTTCTTTTCTGTTCTGTGACGATATGTGGAAGAAGGCCGCCGCACACACTTGCCTCCCCTCTCAGGCACAAACAATGATGTAAAGCCTACACAGTTGAAATGATAGAACAGGAAACAACCAACATATTGACATTGGTAACCGCTCTTGCTGAAACTCTGATCTTTATGCTCAGCACCAAAATACCGCCGGACAAAAGAAACGCTGCTTCAGGAAATTTACACCTGTTAGAATCATAAATTATGCACAAATTAGCTCTACGAAGGGCTCGGCTTATTTTGGGGATTTATACATCAAGTTCCTACCAGGTAAAAATAGTTTTTTCTTGATTCATACCTCATTGTCCGTGGAATAGCCAAACGAATGCTATTTACAGAATAAGTACCCTGCAATACTGAACCTGGTCAGTGCCCATATATTTATTCTGAAGATTGATGACATAGAAGATGCACATAGCAAGCTGGTAGTACACACCTACGGTACACAAAATGGTTTCAGCAAGACTGGTTACAGCAGGAAAGCACCAAGCATATAGCAACCGGCAACAGTGGCTATAGTAGAAAATCACCAAGCATTCAGCAATGCTGACGATCTATTGTGTACACCAAATGCTATCTGTAAACAAGGCTTCCATTTTGTTGTTGTCTCAAGCTTTCAATGAGCGCCTGGTAGAATGATTTCAGTGCCTTGACATCGTTACCCTGACCACAAAACAAATTGAAGATACACATGGAATATTTAGAGTGCAGTTAGAACCAATACAAATTGAAGATACACATGGAACATTTAGATTGCAGTTAGAACCAAATGCTCCAGCTATAAAACTAAGTCATTCTAGAGATTGCCCTTTACATTACTTTGATACTTTTATCAAAGTAATGTGGATAAAGAGCAAAACTGCAGAATATTTCCCCATTTATCCTTGGGGTAAATTGTTCAGAAAGCTACTCGGTTATCACTTTGTAAGACTAAGCTACTATTGCAATAAGTTCAGCATGAGCTTCCTTGAACACGGGCAATGAGGCTAAAAATGAGTTCTAAAAGTTCCTAAACTTAAGGCCTAACTAAGAAGAGGTTGACGCCCACTGCAACACAGTTAAATTAGTAATTCCCAATCTGAACAAATCATCTTTATCCTCTTAAGAAACAATAGTCCAGCTAATAACATTACCTGCAACTTTTGACAATATTGCTCTGCCATATCTTGAGGGCAATGGGCAGTTGGGAATCCTTTTGATACAAAATGAATGAGAAAATCGTTGCCAAATTTTTCATACATGACCTTCTGAGCCAATACTATTTCTCCAAATAAAATAAGCTGCATAAGTTTAGATCAAGGATGATTAGTACGGTACCAGAAGAATAAAAAGATAAACATATGATCTAAAACCGAATGCATAGTTGCGTCTGGTGTGGGAGAAGGGTGGGGGGTTTAAACTTTAAAGAAAACAAGGAAAAAGGACAAACAAGGCGAGACGTAAATAGATGATGTGGAACCAAAATAACAGTGGAGTATCATTTTAGGTAAAATATTAATGTGACGATATGTCCAAGTTCAGAGTTTGAAACATGAATCGAAGCTGTGAGCGAGGTAGATTAAGTTCAGTTTACACAACAAACTTCAAAACTAACAAATACTAGGGAATAGAGCTTGTTAAGGTCATCCGTACAGTAGAAAATAAAAAATAAAAAAATGAATTCTTATACAGCCTGCCAAAAAGAAATGCCCTTAAATGAGTCGCTAATGGTCGAGTATGCCCTCTCTACCTTGACACTGTTATATACTTACATATATCAGACACCAAGAATATGGAAATGACACAACTTAGGGTGCAAGGTTTCATTACATAAGTTCCGATATGAAAACTTTCATAACACAAGGCTTGACAATCAACAGTTCTATGCCTACATAGTAGCTCCCATCCACAGGGGTGAGCCTTCTCATATGTTAGGTCTTGTACAAGGAACGTAATCCTTATTTCTTTGCAAATCGAAGTTGTTGATTAAATTAGTAGCTGAATTAAGTGACACTCTTATATTGGATTTTTGAGAAGTGCAATGTTATGATGAGAAGATGCAGTGACATGGAAAACATGTGTTCACTCAACTCAATTCCCTAAACTGAAGGAAGAACCTTAAGAAAATAACTGGCTGATACGCGTGCGTCTACCACGGACATTGGCGCATCAAGAGCAACCATTTCAACATCGCCAATGAAACAAAGCGAAGCCAATGCCCTGGCTCTTGATTCTACTTGTGATTCTAATCAAGCCCGCATTAGAAATCACTGGTCCCTGGTTCACATGAGTGCTATAATGTTCGCTATATTGCGCATAAAAAAATAGGACACCGAAAAATAGACAGCCTGCTGCAGACTGCAGAGCGACACTGGACAACTATCAAAAAACTTGTCACTTCTTGCATTCAAGAATTTTAGTAAAGCTGATAGGGTCACGGAAAATCTTCTGTCATGAATGCCACAATGATAACCAGGATTAGTTCTACTTGTGACAGCTGCATGAAAGACTTGGTGGTGATCACAGCGTGTACAGGAAATACCGATACCAATGCTGATTCCGACATATCCTGATAACCACCGAGGCATTCCTGCAGCTGCTATAAGAAACTAATTTTGGTGAAAATAGCAGCATTGGTAATGGAAGATTGCCCTCTCGCGAACAGCGTTACTTGAACTCCCAGAGGTAAGAAATGGCATATTTTCTGAAGCTGTCCAGATTCACTGTGCAATCAGCAGCAGGCAGTCTATATTCTGTGTGGCCTATTTTCTGTGTCTAATATCACTTAGTGTCCCTTAAGCTCTCTAAGGGCTATAAAGATCCGGATACCGCTCTGATTCATTGGGCTTTCTTCTTGGTCCTTATCAAACCTTTATTCACCAGCCCTTGTAGGGGAATGCTGACCAGTTGGTTTGGCAAATTTTAAGCCTCATTACATTATTGACTACAAAATGGTGGTGCCTTCCTTTTTGTGATAGATATATATATTTTCACGTATATATAGATATATGTAAGAAACGTGACCAGGTCATCATACATATTCAAAAATCAACAATTATTGCATAGGCTAGGCACTTCAATCATGAATACCTAATCTCAATCCATTTGCAAATACAAAACTTATGGCATGGATAACCATGGTTTGAACAATATTTTGACGAGGCACTTCTTGAACTCTGACTTGACTTGAAAATTTGAAATGCATGTTACAAGTGAGGAAATCAGCGGTCAGTGTTATCGAGGTCCCCTTAAATAAATTGCCTAAGGTTTCATCACGTACTCACATTTCCACATGCGCACGCACGCACACACACATGTGCGCTCTATTCATATTTGGTTGGGTCTATTAGGGAGGAAGAACGCATGCATGTTACAAATCACCTAAGGTTTCATCACGTACTCACATTTCCACATGCGCGCGCACGCATGTGCGCTCTATTCATATTTGGTTGGGTCTATTAGGGAGGAAGAACTCATGACGAGGCACTTCTTGAACTCTGACTTTACAAGTGAGGATCAGTGTTATCGAGGTCCCCTTTACATCACGTACGAACATGTGCGCTCTCATTGGGTCTAATCTAGAGGCACTTCTTGAACTCTGACTTGACTTGATGCATGTTACAAGTGATATCTATAGGTCATGCACTCCACAACCCACAACACGTCAAAATTCAGGAAAATGAAGATGGGACCAAAATACCACTATAAAATTCACACGTATTTGCATCGCGAAGCTCAAAAGACTTGTCAAGCACACTGTACAAGCAACAGTTCGTTGCAAATGCTTCAATTACAAAACTTTGGAAACCAGGTACCTGAAAAGGGAAAAACATTCATGACTTTCAGTATACCAAGTAATTCCCACAGCTGTAGGGGAACTAAGGGGTAGACTACCTTCTCTTCGCCATAAGGCCTGGTGCTCCAATCTTTAATTAGCCTAATGAAAATTTGTACACATGCCTATGAAAAAGAATGGGGAGAGAATGGCTTAAGTTCTGATAACATGAGAAGTTAATCAAATCCAAACTTGTAGGTAATCGAAAAATGCAGACAACTGTATCATTATTCTAAAATTTAGAACTATTAGACACCTTTCTGATAAGAATATCCTTGTGATTACAGGAGGTGAACAATAGTAACTGCATCATAGGGTCCAAGTAGCCCCTGCTTTTGGGGGAAAGAAAAACGGAAGACAGATCATGTGTAGTTATCACATGAAGAAACGTGTACAATGTTCGCTGCAACTCCTGTAGTTCACGAATTTCCTAAAACAGAAAGCAAACAGTTGTGAGACTTGCACAAGGTTGCTTACAATCTACCTCCACAAAATCATCAAGTAATATATCAAGAAGGTATCTAGCAACCACTAATTCCCATGGATCGCTAGAATTAATATGCTGATTCCCCATACAAGCAAATATTACTATTTAATGCAATATAAGAAGAAACTAACAAAAGATTTCCGGATTGCATTCACATCAAAGATGCCAGCTGAATGTTTTGCAGTTAGATATGTTCAAGACATGAATAGAGGCCACACAAGCAACCTTATAATACCTCCTTAAATATCATAAAAATTATGTGGTACAAAAAGTCCAAATCCAAAAAAAGAGAACTTCTAAATTATAACAAACAATTTAACAACTACATGTACCTCAGTATTGGAGCCAGGTCCTGAAGGAAATGCATCCCTGGGAAGAATATTAAATATCCTACTCGCAAGAACAGGGTACAGTTCCTCCAGTATGTCATGGACTGCGGTGTTGAATTTGCAAATTAGCTGATTGATTAACACAAGAAAGCCAACCAGTTCCTTCGGCTGCAACAATGATATGAGTAAAATCAAAAACCTTGATCTTAAAGAGAAATATAATAAACAACCAATGAAGGTATAAGAGAACGCCCCAGAAGCATTAATTTCTCCTGAGGAAACAAAAAAGAGCATTGCTTCTCCATCAAAGAAGAATATATCACGAGGAACGATATGTATAGTGAATACTCAACTTTGGGACTTTTATAAGCCCACTCCCACCCCCTTCATCTACTTCTTTTTCGCACAACAAACGGTTGCATATACCTTAAACAGTGTAGATATCTCACAAATTACTGGTTGCAGCCAATTGCAGGCAACACTCGTCTAATCACTTATTACAGGTTTATGGACCACAATTTCTCCACTCACATATCCACAAAGTTTGAATTGGTTATTAACGTAGCAAGCCCCACCTCTCCATCATGGATGGCTCCTACTCGGACCATAAGATACACTAAAACTTAGCTATAACTCAGATGAAAGTTGTTTCATACCTCACTTTCCGCAAGCAATTGCCCCAAGGCCTTTGGAAGATAAGGAAATACAGAAGCACCCAAGGTATCCACCATTCTGTGAATAAACGATGTTACCTGAAAGTATTGGAGCGAGGTTAGGTTGATCTAAACATGATGCAGCATGAGAACAAAGTGCTCTACCACATACCTTACACCGCAAAGGCTCTATCTTTGGAAATACAATAAGGATTTGTAGGAGAACGTCCAATGTCTGGATTCAGGAGAAATCAGGAAAAATATTAGCAGAAGTAAGATGATCAGCTAGTGAATGGACTTTGATCAACAAATAGATTTTCAAAACAAACCTGCTTGAACATCAGACCAATTGCAGGGCGACTCGCAGTTACAAGACGCTCGCTGAAGCCCTAGAGAACGAAGGTGCCACAAGAAACAAAGAACAAGCACACTAAATCATCAATGATTTAAAAAAAAAGGGGACCTTAGATCATCCGGGTTATAAGTTTTAACTTTCAAATATCAAAATTCCAAAAGAGGTTTTAAGTGCTCTGCCAGAACAAACTGAGCACAATTTATTGCAATATACCCCCACCAAGCTATAGACTTCAAAATGCAAAAGAATTTATGTGAACCTTGCTTAGGGCATTAATGACCATAATTATCTGCTGGATATTTGCTATCTTCGCAGGAGATTCTTCTGGTTTCTGAACTTTAGCATTTACAAGCAGCACCTCCACCTGAATGAAGGGAAACAATTTAAGTTTATATTAAAAATCAAGTTGATGAAGACCAGTCCAGGAATATCATCTAATATGCCAGGTGGAGAATAATTTCAGACAAAGCTACTTAAGAAAACTAACATTACAAAATATAAGGGCTTCCCGTGCTAGCCTATATCCTTTCAGTTTAAGAAAACATAATGTAAATATGACCTGCTGACAAAGAGGAGTAAGCAGCGATGAAAGATAATCAGATTGCTTTCCCAGCGGTACGTCTTCCATCCCAATTAATAAGCCAATTGCC